>BJCN01017712.1:0-10292 GCA_018326445.1 Flaveria brownii | reverse complement strand
TAAAAAAATATTAAATAATATTATTAGTAATTAAGGTAATTATTTAATAGGAGAGAGAGAGACGGGAAAACTTTGGTGATGAGAATTGTGGTTGTGACACGTGTCATATCAAGTTACTTTTTTATTATAATAGATAAATATTTTATTAGTTATTTTATAAAATTATTTTTTATCATATTTTGTTTATCACTTGAACTCATAAATATACAAAACTACCCTAATTGAGAGTGGTACCATTTTTCTTCCCCTACATGGTTGTGGTACCATTTTTCTTCCCCTAAATGGTTGTGGTACCAAATTTCTTCCCTTAAACTACCATATCATTTCTTTTTAATAAAACTATTGTTGGCAACATTCACATCCAATGCTACATCATCCGGTTTACGAACGTACTAGAATTCTAAGCCGAGAGACTTGCAACAGTATACCTGCAATAACCGGTGGAATCTAGTGCCCTAGCTCGAAAATGCCCCGACCACCCTTATAACTTTTAAAATATAATGTTTTTTTTTTAAATTCGGAATATATAATTACGACTGTCAGTTTCGGACTACGTTTCTAAATAAGTTTCACTTGTGTTTATTATGCATATAAGTTATTATTTTTATCTAAATAACATACACATGAACTTTATTAAACTTTGTACATTCATTTAGTATTAAAGCCAAACTCAAGTGTATTTGTGCTCTAACTTGGAGGTGGAAAAAAACCGGTTTGCAAAACGGAAGTGACAAATTGAACTGGTTCTAAACCGGTACCCACCCAAACAAGTCACTAACCGAAAAAACCATGTTCTATAGTTCAAACTAGTTCCATGACTCCGTCCTAAACCAGTTCCGGTCCCAAAATTGGTTTCCAACCGAATCCGTTCACCCATGTTCCAAGTTGTTCTTGTTGTTTGTGGTTTTTTAGATGTCATATAACAACAATATAGTCGTTTATGACTGTTTTTAGCCTTTTTTTTTACCTCCCATATATTAATATAAATAGCTATTTGATCTATTGATTTGATCACAACACTTATCTAGCTTTCAAAATTCACAAAAACACAAATATCTACAAACTACAGTACCTTGGACATCTTTTGTATGTATAATCATCCATATTGTGGAAACCATTTGACGCAAACACCTCGCTCTTCTCAAATCTTTTAAATTTTCTAATTACTGGACACTGTGTTTTTTTTTTCTTATTCATATTGTACTTCAAATCCATTAAACTCATCATATCTCTTTAACTATTTTATCAACTTTCATAGGAACTCTTCAAATAAAAATAAAGCTGAAACAAGATTTGATTTATACTTGAAGGGTAGCTTTGAATACTGACAAAATAGTTAAACAAAATAAGAAGAGTTGAATGAATATAAAAAAACAATACAGATAAAAACAAATAAAAACCTAGTTTTGCAGAGTGGTAAGGGAAGTTGAAGGTTTAAAAAGAAATTTATTTCTGCATTGATGTTTTTTACATATACAGGATGACTATATATAAAAAGTATACAATGCAATAGTGTGTAAAATATTTACTTCAAATGAGTACATAGGCAGCCTTGCCTAACTAGTTTGGTATGTTGGTTCGCTTAGGTAATAAGTATTCCTTTTTACAATTTTTCAAAAAATTAATTATTTTATGTAATTTTTTTTAAAATAATTTTATAAAATTACTGGTTTATGCAACCAAAGTGACCTGCACCGGTTTCAAGCGGGTAGGGTTTTCACCTTACTCGTACCGGAGCAGAACCTGTTTCCACCTCAAACTAGTTTTGACTCAAACTTACCGTAGAGGTATTAACCAAACCGGTTTCAAACCGAACTCTTTCATCCGATTTTTGCACCTCGATGCTCTAGCTCAGCTTGATTGAAAAACTTCTACCAACTTACAACCTTAGTCATTTAACACACCTAATCCGATTCGAACCAGAGTAACTTTTGTTGGGCCTTTGTTTACCGGTTTACTGAATATAGTACATTGTGTGGTCCATAATTGGGGAATTTCAATAAAGTTTTGGTCTCAGAATATAAATTGCATATAGCTTTCCATTCAAGTTTCAGCTAAAATATACAAAACCTGTTTTCCTAACAAGTTTTCACATATATGTTAACTTTCTGTCGGTTTGGAGTCAACAATTATAATCGATTACTTTTATATTGGTCCATAAACTTTATTCTTTCAAAACAGTGCCACTTTCAATTTTTTAATGGAAAATAGTAGTTTTATCAATAAATATAATAATAATTAGAAAGATTGTGTAAGAAAATATCGAGAATATGACATATTTTGAACAAGAGAGGCGCATAAGGCATAAAAGCATCGGGCTTGATTACTTTAGGAATATAGAGTTTATAAGTTTGTCGGTATTAATATTACTTTAAGCAAATTTCTATAAAATCTGGGGTTGGTGACATGTCATTTTCTGTTTCTTTTTGCCTTGGCGGTGGCCTATTATATTTGAACTTGTATTTATTTTACCTATTGATATTCATCTAACACACTTATTTTAACATATGTTGATAAGAATTAGTTATGTTTAACAAAATAATATATAGCTAGTATTTGTTTATGTGCGGTACAACAGGTATGCACATTTCGTTAGCGGGTTAAAGTCTGTTTTAAATATTGAAACGTACATTGAGCGATAATAAATTAATTAAGATCATCGATCAAATAAAAAGGCAAAACAATGTAAAAAAAGTATAACAATATGTTGTGTTAAACTAAATCCTTACACTTTGTGGCTCGTTAAAAAACTTAATTAAAAAAAATATTCTTTTAAATGGATTTTTTATATATTTCCTATCCTTAAGACTATAAACTACATTTTTCCCAATCTATAAAATCAATTACACAATTTTCGTTTCTAATTAACATATATATATTAAATTTTTATCCGCTTCATTAAAATTTACATACATCCCCTTCTTAATGAGTTTAGGAAAAAGAAATATGTAAATGCCTCTTTTTTAAAAATTATATTGACATCAACACAAGTTAGGGGAAGCGGCACATAAGCATACACCATTAGCAGGATAGGCAACATTTACATATCGAAACGTACATGCGCCAATGATACTTTAAAAATATCGAATAAAAAACTCAAAAGTTGTAAAAGAGAGACGTTGTGGCTCGCAAAAAAATTTTAACAAAAAAGTTATTTTCTAAAAAAATATGTTAGAGTCAATGGAGGGGAGGCGATTCGTATGCATAGCTACTTGGTGATTAAACACCATGTTAACTATTGAAACTTATACGTTGCAACCGTACGTTAAAAAAACACGAATTCGCAAAAGACAAAACATTGTAAAGATCTCGCGCATTGAGGCTATACGTTAAATGTTGTGGTTTATTAGAAAAGTAATAAAAATATAAAACTTAATTGTTTTTAAAATTTTACAATGACATAAGCACCGACGTAAGCTTCCATTGAAGACCTGTACATCGCAATTAAATGCTTAACTCTATCGGTGATCACTACTACAGAAAAAAGTATTTGCTCGTAACGAATCCTTGGCAAAACGAATGTTTGCTACGAATTTGCTACAGATTTGGTTTGTAAATGATACTTTCATCGCTAATTTGTCTTGCTACGGACCAATATTTGCTACAGGTTTAGCTATAAAAAAATAGCATCACTAATTTAGTTACGCATTTGACATAATTATTTGCTATGGAGTTTGCTACGGAGTTTTTTTTATTTCTTATTTTAGCTATGAAAGTTTTGCTGCAGAAATGTTGCCATAGTTTCGCTATGGATCTTAATCACGGTTTTGCTATGGATGATTTATTTAGGATTTTGCTACAAGAATTTGCTATGGCTATAGATTTGTTACATTTTGGTTACGAATTATTGCTACGGGTTTGCTACATTTTGGCTACGAATTATAGCTATACATTTTGTTACAAATCTTGCTTTGGGTTTGTGATTTTTTGCCATAAATTTTATAAAATTAAACCCTATGAATTTTGTCTAAATTTTTTTGAAAGATTTCCTTTTTATAATGTAATTGAACTTTTTCCTGTAAATGATATATACCACAACTTTCATAAATATATACAATTGTAACCAAAGGTTAATCCAAACCGAATATCTTAAAATATTCAATTGCAATACATTAAATATTCAAAAAAATCACAGGTTAATATAACCAAATATTATAAAATATCCAAATCATCCATAAACATTACAGGTAGTGTAAAAATCATAATGGTTACTACCATAAATTCGTTGGTTAACTTGATGGAATGTTTTGTGGTACGTTTTGTAATAACATTTTAAGTTTTACACTCATTTCAGCATATAACATTGCATTTTCTTTAATTTTCTCCATAATAGCATTATTCTCTCATTTATCACGTTCTAACTCCGCTACGTGTTCTTTCAACATTTGCAACTATAATAAATAATTTAGCACATCACACTCGTAATACATTAATACCAAGTACACTAAGAACTCTTATTTTTAACAAATTACAAACAAATAAAGCTCAAATAAGGTACCATATTTAAGTAAATTGTGTGTTTGTGCAATAATAACTTATCCTAACCCATTTCTATATTTTCTATTACCCATCTTGACCTATTAAGACCTATTAAAAAACTACTTTGCCTAAACTAAACTAAGTTGTTAAAATTAGCACCCATAATGCCCCAAAATATAATAAGTGACTTTATTTTGCCAGGTCTACCCATATCTATATATATAATATCCAGATCAGCCCAGCTTAAAACAAATAGGTTAGAAGTGTCCCCTCTAGTTGTTACTAATTCATGCAAACAATCATTGTTCCATACAACAATTCAATATGTCTAAATACAAACCTTCTTCTATAATGATTCATTGATTTCAAATAAATACACTTTTGTCGTTATTAGAATAAATCAAATTTTTATCAATAAAAGAGAGTACAAACCCCATCACTTATCCCAGGTGGATCACTACTAGGCATTGATCACTACTAGAAAAATCTTTGACATGCATCGTGTGCATAAATGTGTATCAAGAATGCGTGTCATAAATAGATGACACACAAATACGTGTCATCTTCATTTATGATAGGGGCTTTCTTGGCACGCTTTTGCCTATCATCTATACCCTTTTATGATACGCATTGTGTATTATTAACGGTATAGTTTCTAGTAGTGGATGGTGTACCGGTCAGCATGACATACAGGTCACTAGTGTTGTAAGTCCCGTACAATCTACCTTTTTTATTTCCCGCACTAGTTTGTGACCATAATTCACATCAAGTTGGGGGGTGTAAGGTATTGTATTCTTCATACCTCTCAACAACACACTCCTTGTATTTATTTTGTAATAAAAAATTAGTATGTAAACATTTTATAGTTTGCATATATAAATAAGTACAAACGTTTAAAGTTTACATGTTAAGAATTAATACAAAATACACACTTATACATGCTCGAAAGTCATTTGATGTGTTCATCACTCTAAAACAAAACAATTAAAGACAGTGCATTGGCTTCAAAAGATCTATTAAGTTTTAGATGCAATAATACAAGTGGGTTAACAAAATATGATTATATCTATTACCTCTAATAA
Source organism: Flaveria brownii (assembly GCA_018326445.1). Taxonomy (NCBI): domain Eukaryota; kingdom Viridiplantae; phylum Streptophyta; class Magnoliopsida; order Asterales; family Asteraceae; genus Flaveria; species Flaveria brownii. The sequence continues at coordinate 4,731 of BJCN01017712.1, read as the reverse complement.
AGTAAAGTTTTCTAGGAACACGTATCAATCAACAAGGTTTTTAGGGACTCGTGGCAATCAACGAGAGCCTACCGAATTGAGTATTCCCGCCTAAAATTATTAAATTGTGATTGCATTTATTTTGGAAGCAATGATTTTCAATTTAAAAAATATATTTATTAATCACTAGGTTAGAACCCATGTATTACATTGGTGGAATAAATAAAACATATCAAAACCATTAGTTTTTTGAATATTTTATTTTTTAAATGTTATTAGCTATTGGTGAAATAAAAATACAATATATATTTAAAAGTTATAAAAATAATATATTTAAAGATAAAATAAGTCTAAAATCATATAATTTAGTATGTATTAATAAATTATTAAAAAAGAGTATTTATATTTTAGATATTTAATAGTTTAGTTCACTTATTTAAAATAATTATCATTTAATATGAAAGAAACAATATATATATATATATATATGTGTGTGTGTGTGTGTGTGTGTGTGTATATTTGTTTTAACATATTTTAGTAAAAATAGAAAGTCAAATTGATTGTTTTTATAATTTTCATATTTATTATGAGAAAGAGACGGGAAAATGATTTTTCTGATATGCTAAAGTGATGACACATGTCATTTGATATTCTAAAATAATGACATGTGTCTAAAAAATATTTTTTATTATATGTTATGAATTATAGATGTTAAAAACAATCATTAGTTATCATAATTAATATTTGAAATAGTTTTCATATTAAAAATGATATAATTTTAGTTTTAAATTGTTTCCATATTAAAATTTGATATCAAATAAATAGTGTTGAGTTACTGATTATACTTGAACTTTTTAATATTTAAGTTATCTTAAAATTTCATATATTTTAAAGAAGTATTTGTTTCGAAATCAACACCTTAGTGCAATAAAAATACAATAAATTGTCATTCATTTAACTAAAAGTAAACATTAATATTAATATTTAAGTTAAAGATAGTTCATAATCAAAATTATATAATAAATTATCATTCATTATAAACAATTTATGTCATAAAATAATAAATTGTTTTAGAAATAAAATTCAATAATCTATGAACAAAATATGTTAAAAAATGATAATATAGTAATCTTTGGGTTTAAAATTATTTAAAATAATTGATATAAATATGATCTTAATCATCTTTGTATTTTTGAATGAATAATTCAAAAAGATGAATTAAGGACTTAAAGATAATTTATTGCCTTTTGTTTACTTATATTGTTTTATAAAATTACTTCACAAAACATAGAACTATAAATATTTACTTTTTTGATTGACCTTAATATGAAAAAATATGACTGCACAATTATGGTAACAATAATTAGACTTTGAAAAAAATTAAATGTTCACAAGCAAGATGAAATATATTTATGGATGAACAGATACATTTTAATTTAATTTAATTAGTTATTATAACTATTCTTAAAAAATTTTAATACTTAACTTTGTAATTAAAATATTTTTATTGTAATTCCAAGATATAAAAACAACCCATTGTATGGAACATAATATTTTATAACATTAAAAACGATCTACATATAAATATTTTTTTATTCATAAGTCATTGCTTAATGAAAGTTATTTAAAATGTAAGCATTTTAATAATGAACATATACTATGCTTGAACTTTTAAATAATAATACCAAAACGTATCAACTTTTTAGGCTTCAAATATGATTTTAACTTCACTATCTTTCAATTTAACTTAGATCTTTCCAATTAGTATATATCTAGAATTGATTTGTTTTTTAATCTTTAATTAATTATAATAATTATATTATTTTTTAAAATTCTCACACTAACAATATACAGTTTATAGAGTCGGTGTATATTTACATTACCATGTGAATATAAAAAGTCAATATAAATTCAAATCTGAAATCTTGCAGTATATTATTTTCATTAGCGGTGTAATACACGGGTATTAATCTAGTAAACAATATAATTTAAAGTTTTAACTAGACTATATTACAAGCTAGAATTCTGATTCAAAATGGTACTATAACTTGATTGTACAACCTTATCTTTATATAACTAACAACACCCTCTTTGTATATAAAAACATGCACTATTACTCCTCTTATAAGGTGGATAGAAAAGAAACAGGACATATTATTATTAACATAACTCGGTTTTCAAAAAAGAATATACAATGTTTTATTAAAAAATCATTTTCTTAAACAAAAATATATCTTTCTTATACTTCAGTAAAATAAGTATTTTTTAACTAAAAATAACAGGTTTTTCTAAATCTTATACTTTGTAAAAAAATATATTTACAAAATAAGGGGGACTTGCTATAGTTTCACTAGCCCTCGAGTCAACCCAATTCATATTATGCTCATGAATGTTCTTTTCTACATCACTGGCTTCTCCCGAATCATCTCCTACAAACCCACTACCTATCAATCTGTCTAGGGGTATTGACCTTTTCTTTGCATGGGTTTGCATCCAGAATTTATCAAGCGTAGCACATCGCTTCAATGTCTTATCCTAAATAATTCATATTCAAATTAGATGAAAAATATTATTATTGAAGAAACATGTATAGAACTTTAACCATATCGAGAAAAATGATTGAACAATACATATTATATGAATTTATCAAGATAAACAGAAAAGTAACAATATATATAACACCATGATGGGGAAACTAAGGACTAACAGGAAATAAAAATACAAAAGTGTCTTATATATTTATTAATTTTTAGGCTTATTTTTATACCGAAAGGGATACACTTTGACTGAAAAAGCAGTCATTTTTAGTGTGTATTTTGCATCATTTAAGAGTGTGTAAAGTGAAATGTTATGTATGAAAATATGACAACTTGTCATTCTTACTAATTTTTTTGACCATGACAAAGCTTTTTGACCCAAGCGTATGTGTGTCGCGTGCTGCTTTCTTTCTTTTTTCACCGTTTATATAAGATTTGGAGTTCTATGAATTACTATTCCATACCTCAACCTATGTTTCCCAAGCCTCTTGACTAATCCAGATTGGCTTAAATGTAAGAATGCCACTCAAATCGTTCCGTATTTCTATACCCTCTTTGATTGCAAGGTTCTTGGCTTTATTACGAGCCCACTTCAAGAAATCAGAAAACTTTCCCTTTATGCATTTTTCCCAGCAAGATCTAGCTAAAGGCTTTCACTCATCCTCCCATTGATAATATTTCTGTAAGACAAAAAAGCACTTATTAATTATGTATGTACTCTTTATCAAGTTATCAACATTGCTATATACAAATGTCACTAACACCTCAAAATGCTGAAACAAACGTTCTCGATGATAGGGAGGAATATCTTTCCATCCAAGCCAAGGACCCAACCACATAGACTTCAATATGATAGGGAGGAACATCTTTCCATCCAAGCCAAGGACCCAACCACATAGACTTCAATATGGAACCAATGGTCAGGGAAACTTTGTCATGGATATTAAATCTACAAGATGAAAAAATTAAAGCAATATTAAGTATAATTTTTTTATTTACATGTATAAAATAATATCAACAAATAAATACTTACTCACCATGTTCAACCCAACTCTGAATACGATCTTTTCGTGCAGGTACTAGGTCTCGAACTATCAATCCTTGTCGCCTATTACTAGTGACTGGATCCTCATCGTCAACACTATGCTCATTGAGAGACTCATATGCCTCCATAGTTATTTCATAGTTTCCTATACTACATTGACCAATGCCTCAATCGCCACCTTGACGCCACCTCGACCTCTACCACTTCCTTTTGAACCATGTACCATAATTTCTACAACAAAAATAAAGTTATTAATATCCACAACAACTTTAATATATGGAAAACATTATATAATCAAGAACCATTATATAAAGCATTAACAAAAAGTGTTAATCAATATTTTTAGCTTATAAATAGTACTAAAAACTAACCAAGTAAACTGAATCTGAATCTTCAAATTTTTTCTACATCATCATCATCTAAATCAGTGTCTTCAAGCTCAGCTTCTACATCATCATCATCATCATTTAAATCATAGACTTATTCGATTATTTTTTTTGTACATGAGTAACAGGGAGCAAATCATCCGATACAATCAAAGATCAAATTAGATTAAAATGATAGTGTAAGGCCCCCTTTCCAGGGAAACCTCACAGTTGATCATTCACAGCAAAACATAGATTCAAAGCAATCATTTACTCGTATATATATATAAATATATATTGCAGTGGAAAAATATACTGTATTTCATCCTATTATAACGTAGTTAAATTTAATTATAAACATTGTCTTTAAACATCAACACTATTTAAAAGTCCTTTTAAGCTTTTCTTCATCGGGGATGCCAGCCTTTGAGTGCCAAGAAGCTTCCATTCCATGCTCACATCCCATAATCTCTAATTTTCACCGGTCAACTGATATGCATACAAAAGTCAGCTTCGCTGAGTGAATTCTAGGTTTACTTTGCTAAATAACTTTTATAAAAGATATTAGCTTTATCAGTTGAAAATAATCATTTTCTATCAAAATATCAAGGCACATAGGCTATCACTTTATCAACACTTTATCATTTCTTGTTATTTATTTCTCTTCTTTATCCGTCAATTCTCTGTCACTATCGGTGCCTAGGCCCGCCTAGGACTTTACCGAGACGCCCATCCAGGACTTACTGTCGTACCCAAATAGGCCATTATTGTCATGCCAATCCAGGCCTTACTGACCTGCCTGTTC
>BJCN01017704.1:0-10376 GCA_018326445.1 Flaveria brownii | reverse complement strand
TAATAATTTTAATATTGTATGACACTATGTGGTATGTTTATGATCGAGACGAAAAGTATTATCATTAATTAAGTGAAAGATTAAAGATGAAGAAAAGTGGAACGTAAATGAATGAATGAAAGTCTTGCAAGCAAATATAAAGAGGTGCGCGACCTTGTTGTCGTTAGCTTAACTGTGATACGGGTTAGCTACCCCGAAGCACGCACACAGGGTCAATCTTTGAGATTGACAATGAGGTGAGCGACCCTGTTGTTGCAAAAGACTCGGATAAAGTGCAATCCTTGAGATTGCCAATGAGGTGAGCGACCCTATTGTCACAAAAGACTCGGATAAAGTGCAATCCTTGAGATTGCTAATGAGGTGAGCGACCCTGTTGTCGCAAAAGACTCGGAAAGATAATGATAGAAGTACAAAATGAAAGAATGATGAAGATAATAATGATATTACCTAAGTGTACGTATGATATGTGATCACATGCAAAAGTAAAGAATGGTTCTTAAACAAAAGTAAAGTATGTTTTATTACAAAACTAGGACTCACTCAGCAACGCTGACTTTTATGCATTTTTCAGTTGGCAGGTAAAGATGTTGCTGAGGATGGCATGCGGGTGGAGCTACTCGGCAGGGCATGACTGACATCCATTCATACATGATAATACTGGTGTTTTATAATGCAATTGGATCATTATTTTGTAATCAGATTAAACTATGGTGTATTGTTTAACAATAGTGTTTATAATGAAATAAATGAATTTTGTTAAATAAATTCCGCTATTTAAATTTGTAATGTGTAACGTTTTATGTAATTATTGTTGTGAATGACCAACTGTGACGTCTCTATGATCGGGGCCTTACAGTTAGTACTCCGTACGAAAACGGTATTAACACTTTATTGTAAGTAGTTTTGTCAAGATACTTTATTGTAAAACGTTTTTCAAGCCAAGACTTAACATCTTACAAAGTTATGATATCGTTAGTAGTGTCACTTACATAGAATATCAGGAAGGTGATAAAGCCTCCACTAGTCTGCTTATGAACATACAACTCATCTTTGTTATTGATAAAATCAAACTTTTTTATTTTCTCAATGAATTGAACGTTCTGGCTTTGTAAGATCCACAATTTTCACAATATTGACCGATCTCGTAAATAAACGTGGAATGAATATTGCACAGTGGGATTGAACAAACAAGAGATCAAGATGAACACAATGTAAATAATTCACACTTGTATTTTTAAGAGAATTTTAAGTACAAAACTAGAGAATATGCAAAGTGTTTATTATTACAGAGACTAAACAACTATTTATACGAAGTAGATGCTCTCATGCGAGAACATCTTCTCACGCAGTAACAAGTTTTCTCGTAGGAACTATACATTCAAATGCTTTATTTTGATTACCGAGTGTCACACCCCCAACCAAGGCAGTGTCCCGCTGTGCAAGAATGTCATAGAGTCACAGTAATTGATCAAACAGTACATGATTTGATAAATAATACGTTGAAAATAAATTTAAAACACATAATTGTTTTCAGAGTTAAATAGCGGAAGTAGTGAAACTAACGTAAATTGTTTTCAAAATAAGACAAATTTTAAAATAATAACCTGCTAGCATGAATGACCATAAATGAGATAAGTTCCATGCTAGCTTATCCTGATGCAAACCTCAATTACCTGAGAAACATGCATGAAAATATGTCAATATAAAGTTGATGAGTTTATAGGTTTTAAAGTAATAGTAAACAGAGTAATGGACCACAATCTTTTTCATAATTTCATTATCGATAATATAATACTACAACACTATATAAGCACTACAACGAATCTAGACTGTAACTATAATAGATTATCCCTACCCATGCCTACCGTAAGCGCCGATGGAAACAGACTAATAATGCACCTGTTTAGACCTGTAGTCAAGGTTAGGGTAAGTAACTAAGGTGGGGTAGTCAAACCCAAGTATTATCCATGATTACCTCTTTTTTGGAAATAAATTAACGGTTCGATAATAGGGTACTTCATACGGTAAGTGAACAACTTATATAACATGTGAAATCAATGACAAGTAATTGTGTTTAAGAATATAGAAATTTGCATGCGATCTCCTCCGAAAGGAAAACAACTAAAAAATATTTGACTGTGAAACTCACCTGACAATGACTAATGGGGTATGAAAACTGGCGAGTATCCAAAATACTCGAACAATCCGGCCTAAGTTCGCCCTAGCATAATTAAGACAACTTATGATTAAGTAATTGCTCCAACTTGTAATGTGAGAATGTAACTATTTCATCCACATAATGTGAGAATGTAACTATTTCATCCACATAACTTGATGATAAAGTGTTTTATGCGACGATCCGTTATTGATACATGATGGATATTTATGAAATATATTAATTAGAAAATAATAATAAATTATATTCCATTAGAGAGTGTACGAAAACCCTTATATTTTAAAGTTGACATATTGTTTGGGTAACTAAATATTATTTTGACTTGACTCGAGACATGTATCGAGTGTTTAGTAATTAATTACATATTTTACATATGAAATTATAGTAATTAGGGGTTTTGAAATAAACTTATTTTTCTTAAGTAAAATAACATTTCTATTATTTTAATCGAAATACAATTTGAAATATTCGCGTATAAGGAAAATCACTAACTATTTTCTTAGTAGGATTATACTATATTTTATCTTGTTTTTTGAACCATACATATATTAAATTAGAGTTTCTTCAAATTATTAAAAAAATTGTTATATTATAAAGTAAAATCTTTTGAACGAAATACTTAGTCATATTAGTTAATTTTACCAATATGTATTTACTCATCTTTTTAAGTAGTCTAGTGACTAATGTTATAAGCTATAAATTTATATTCTAAGTCCCATGTTTATATTATTAACCACACTTGTAACTTATTCAATTTAGCATCTAATCATAACCTAACTTTTATAATAATATACTACAACTTAAAAATTAAATATAACTTATAAAATATATATGAATGTTCATAATAATACTTGTAAGACATCTAAATTTCATGAACATGATGTAACCCATTTAGAGCTTTTCTTAAGTTCAAAAATATAGTAAATAGTGCAAGATGTTCTTCAAGAATCTAGATAGTTTGTTTAGAGGGGCTTGAAGTTGCAACATAAGCTTGTTATAGCTTGTTATACTTGGGGTTGAGGCTGAATGGATGAGTAAGTTTGTGGTTGAGGCGGAACTAATGAATACTAAGATTGCATGGGAGAATACTGATTTACATTGGAAACTTCAAATTGAGATACTAGTGTTTCTTGAATTATAAGAACAAAAGGGCTTCCTGAGTATGGATGCTGACCCATCTATGAATAATTCTTATAGTAATTTGGACTACTTGCCATTTTGCATATAGAACTGTAGCTTTAGCACCCGTAGTGTTCAGATGATTTGTAGCATGATGTTTGTCATCCTTCTCATATAACTTAATTGTGGAACTCTAATCACTGATTGATAGTGTAAACAAGTCTTTGATTCTTTTGATTGATGTACAATTTTTTTTCTAACTATAAGATAATGAATTTAGGAGCTTCTTGTTGATGGCTATATTTTCTAAAGTTATGCCAACACTCTTCATTTTTATCACCGGTGTGACAAATATGGAAATTTGAGTTTCTAAAGTTTCACCGAGGATGTGATTAAACATGTTGAACACCTGATTGAGCATGTTTTTTTAGTTTCTATCATGTGCTTCTTCCCCATGATTTTTGTTTCCATAGCATCCCATAAGACTTTAGCCACATGAAATATTTAAACTTGTTAGAGATTTCAGTGGTCAAAGCCATAGTGATACTAGCACAAGCTTTATCATCCAGTTTAAATATCTTCATATCATCTTCATCCCAGAGATACTTAGGTTGAACCATTTCACTCTTTTCATTTTTGTACAAAGGCATGTACGGTCCATATTTGATTGGCCTTCACATCTTTGTTTCAGTATAAATGACATGATTCTCAAACCTATATGCCTAGTCAACATAGTTATCCTCGCTCAATAATCTTAAAGGCTTAGTACTGGTCCTAATTTTCAAATCAAGACTTAAAGTAGTAGTAAGATTCTTAAGATTATGATTGATTAATTGCCATTTCAGAAACTTCAAAACTTCAACACTTTAAAATTCTTCAAAAATCAGACTTTTCATGCGACAACCAAAAACTTTTCATGTGACAAGTTGTGTAATATATTTCTAGGAGAAGTTCAACTTCTCTCGTGAACAAGTGTCAAATTTGTAACTTTCAAATGCGAAAACTATACTTCTCGTGCGAAATCTTCATCTTTCGCATGAAACCTTGAATTTTTCAAAAAACTCTAATTGGCCAATTCGAACTTTTCCACCCTGAATTCAATCACCAATTTGTCCAAAAATGATAATTGAGCTTAGTTTAAGTGAATTAAGGTCATTTTATGACATATTGTCCAAATTAGTGGGATGACTTATGGTGGTATTTATGACATATGCTATGAAAATAATGCACCATTGTCTTAAACATTTAGGTGATTTCACTACCGAAATGATGTTGTTCATCCTTTCCGATTGTTCACCAGATACGACTAACTATTTACCAATGGACAAATGGATTTGTTTCAAATATCTATCGCATATGATCTCTGTGTGGCTATAGGTTAACAAATCCATCTTTATCATAATATGAAAATTCGCCAAATTCCATTGGCATTAGGTCTACATGTATGGAATTATTATCTGATTTTATTGAACAACCTTTAACAAAATATTCTTTTTTTTTTACTTTCATTAGTCATTTTGATTACGAAGTATAACCTAAGCTTTATGATTCTAGACCTAAGTAAAGTTTAAAGGTAGAAGCTACGAGGCTTTAGTCTACACTAGTATCAAATAACACAGGTGCATTGACTCTATTTATATGATAGGTATCTGTAACTACAGTGTTGTTATCTTAGGTTTTTTCAGCTTTGAGAATGAATGCCCACCCTTTCAGTTTATTTGGTTGATTATCCGACTTCTTATGATTTAGGCAATCATTCATCATCTGGTCTTCCTCGCCACATTCAAAACATTTTCTCCTTTCTTTACATTCTCGGGAAAAAGTGACTATTTTTCTTATAGTTTGAATAGAATTATAATCGGAATAGGCCACCATGCCTCTTTTAACAAGTCTTAAATATTGGGATCATATTTTTCGGCCTTCTAAAACTATTACCTTAGTCTTCGTATTTCTTTTAGGAGTAATGTCTTTACATTACCTGTGTGATATCTTTGTACCCATTACTGCTCCTACTTCCACAGCTCTGAGAATTTCTTTTAGGACTTAGATTCAACGAATACCTTTGTCTCTAAGGGTAGTTCGTTCTTTTGTTGCTACCAAGTGGGAAACTAATGTAGATGTTTCACTAAATCGCATGACATGTTCTCAATTCGTCTTTGTTCCTATTCTGTATTAGTAGAATTCCAGTTCCAGTTACTCTGTCTTACTAGGAGGAAAGAACCTGACTAAAATTTTTTCAGAGAACTCTATCCATCCCATTCTTTAGGTAATTTCCTTTCACTAGTGTAAGGCCCCATTTGAACATGCAATTCATTAATCTGTTCTACTAGCACACTTGAGATATCTAGAACATATTTCATTATACTTAACCAATTTTTGGCCTTACTGCCCCTTTCTTTCCTATAGATGTGCGAGGTTTATAGGACATGCCGTATTTATAGGTACACTCCTTATTCCGCCTACAATTTCCTTTTCAAATTAATCCTTATTCTTACATGTACAAGTTGCGAAACTTTTTTTGCTGATTCTGTGTATGAAGTTTTGGTGCTTGTATAATTTTTCTTTTTTAGGTATGGTCATTATAATCTACGCCCACATATCTAGCAATCCTTTGAAAAGTGTTCTCACTTAAATAAGTTCATTTGCTATTCTTCGTTTTAGTGATTGGCGAGTAACTAATTTATCTTTCTTATTATAAATGGAGGGCAGACTTTGATTTCTTGACATATTTTATTCCTATAATAGGTGGAATATATTTTTCTATGTTTTACAGAGAAACCTACATACTAGTACACACTTTTATACATTGTATTTTAAAATAAATAATTGTTACCTATTTCTCTTTTTCCCACTTAAAGATATAACTAAGTATGGTTCTAATTTAGTTTCTCTTTGTCTTTTTGTTTCTTCTAATTCATGGTTTTTGTCTTTTAACCGGTTCATAACATTCATCTTATTGTATTCTCTAAGTTTAGCTATGTTTCCATGTAATTCTTACTACTATGTCCAGGGGTCGAACATTCTTTCTTTGTCATGGTTTTGGTAAGTAGCACTATTCAATTGTTAGGCTCTATATATTGAAGATGTGGTAAACTAAATGGGATGATAGGGTTTCGTATCTAGTATTAGAGGTTGCTTTTGCGGGTTCATTTATATTTAAAGGCGGCATAAGGTTTTAAATCTGATTATTGCAACTTTGTGGTTCATAAGGGGATTTATGTTAATAAAGAAAAAGGTGGATTTTGGTGTTATATAGGATGAGGTGCAAGCGTAGGAAATGTTAGCGTCTTAAGATCAAGGAAACATACTTGTGAGGTTGGTATGGTATTTGGAGGGATCTTAAAGGACAACAATCGTAACAATTTCATCGGTAGGTGTCTCGTCTTAATGTCTTCCATATGAATTTGATTTTGGAATATTAGGTCACTTTTTAAATCTAGTGTAAATTTCACTTTTGGTCCCTTTGGTTTAGTTTAAGTAACGATTTTCATCCATAGGTTTCAATATCTTGATTTTATTCTCTAGGGTTTGCAATGTGTTCTGGTTAACTCCAATCCACTAATATTGTTAGTCTTTTTTAAACATAATGGCATTTTAGTCTTTTCATATACACGAACCAATTGTGTAATATACTCAAACTAATAATGGGACTATTATGTTAACAGTTAAATCCAATGAAGTAAAGTGGCACATATGATATAAATACTAAACCCCAAACCCATCTTTCCTCTTTATTTTCTTCACTACTAACTAAACCTTAGCCCCTTACACTACCATCAGCCATCACCACCCCTTGTCCACTCTGATGGGTACATAATAGCCATCGTTATCATTCTCATAAATCTCCGACGAGTATAAAACAACTACTACTCCCCTACAAAATTCAAATACCTTTTAATTTAGAGTTTGATTTTTTCAATATGTTTTGTGTTTTTTGGTGCAGACGTGGGTAGTCTAAGAAGGCATTGTGGTCAATATAGAGTTTTATTTTCAATGGAAGGGGAATGAGAAGGTGGCCTCATTGGTCTGATCTAGGGGTGAGAAGGCGTTTTCATCTATGGTATGTGGTGGAGGTGGTGTTGTGGTGGTTGTGGGGGTGTCAACAATTTAGTTGTTGCGGTGGTGTTATGGTTCTAGTGGTAATGGTCGTATGGTGGTGTCGATGTTGTGGTTGTGGCGTTGGTGTTGGCAAAATAAAGGGTGCGGTCGAAAGGGAGGATGGTGGTAGTAATAGTCAGTTAGATATCAATGGATATGGAAGTGTACTAAATATTTAATCACAAAAATTGTCCCGCTCAAATAGGAAAAAGTTTTGAATAAAATAATTTATTAGTCCCTAAATAAAATACTTTTATGAGTTGTCAAGGTAGCAGATAAGATGATGTTGTGGTTCTCTACTATCCCTGAAACCACATGAAGGGCTGAACTTTATTGATTATTGGAAGAGCTGCTTAAAGGACTTTGCATATTCATCTCCATTTTATAGCCACTAAGGATACCATACAACTCTATGAGAGTTAGGGTAAAGAGGTTTTTAGTTCTCTTAATGACCACACAGTAGTGAGTCCATTATCTAGGAAGAGAGAAAACTTCCTCACAATGTCCCTATTCTCAAGTTTTACTCTAACATCCATGAGAGTATTTTTGACAATATCAACATACCTAAAGTATTATTGATTCATTGTTTCACCTGACTTATCGGCAAAGTTCTCAAACTGCTATTTCATGAGGTATTTCTTGTTCTTTTAGCTTCCTCAGACCCCTCATACATAAACTTCAGTGCATCCTAGAGCTGCTTAGCAGTTTTACAATTATTAAAGCCTCTGCATATAGAGTTTGAAGAGCTGTTTGGAGGGCGGTCATGGCTTTCTAATCTACATCAATTTTCTTCCAATCTTCCTCAGAGTAGTCAGCCATTTCCTTTGGAATCATCCCACCTCTAGCGGTGGCTGAAGAGTTGCTTGGGTAATGAGGTCCTTCAATAACAGATCTCCACATCCTGCTGTCTTGAGACTTGATGAACCCTTCCATACATTGGCACCAAGTGTCAAAGTCATCAGTAGTTATTGGTAGAGATTTTGTCATGGTTCCTGTTTCCATATTAGTCTTTGAGATAGCTGCCATTTGAGCTGACAAGTGTTTTGTGAAATTAAAGAGATCTAAGATAGTGAGATCTTACAATCAAGAGCATAAAATTCTTTGATACCAATTGTAGGACCGGTGAAACGGGTCAATGCAATAGTTTCATAGTGTTAGGAGAGCTATAACGCTTAGCAGATCAAATAGGAAATCAGTTTTATGATGAAACAAAGAACACAAGTAAAAGAACAGAACAAGAACATGAACAATAATGCTCATATATGGTTTTCAAGAATGATGTATATTGCTCTCAAGTTATTACAAGTGTTATAAAGCTTACATTAAGATACAAGATCTTGAGATACTTTATACTACATCTGACAACTGGTCATACTTTAAAAGCCAGCTGGAAACACTAATTTAGACAACAAGATCAATGTAGAGTAAAAAGTCAGATTGCATTTTGACTAGTGATTATGACATATCATAGCTCATATCCTTATCTATTAAAAAATGATAAAAGTACATAGTTGGAAATCTAGAGTTGACAAAAGCATGGACTTTTCACCAACTCATGCAAGTAGGTGAGTCTTCAGAGATGATAGTGGAAAGGTGTTTCAGCTTTTGTTAAAAGCATGTCAGGAAAGACATGCCTTCTCTGTCTTTGGAAGAAATCAGTCTTTGCTTTGGAAGACTTTGTCTTTAAAGCTTTGGAACACTTCATATTTGGCTTCAGAACAATTGGTCTTTTGGCTTCGAAAGATTTGATACTTAGCATAATTTACTGAGTTATATCAAATCCTTTAAAGTAACTTCCCTGTACTTCACCTGTGCATGCTGAGAGCTCGTTGGTTGCATCAACCTCTAAGTGTAGTCCTTACCAATTAGTTTTTAGAAAGTGTAAACAAGGAGGGTTAATTATAAAACATTTACTAAACTTAATACTAAACAATAACCGAACCCTAGCCCCCCTCACACCCCCTGTCGCGGCCAAGACATCCACCCCCTTATGATTTTTGACCAAGAAGCACATAATTCCAATCGAGGTTTCTTTGTTTCAATCACTACAATTTGTGAAGTGTTTTGATATATAAACTTTAACAATGGGTTTTACATGATTAAGATTTAAAATTTTAAAATAATTTTCACCTTATTACTAACTACACACATAATAGGCAAGTGTATCGAATAGTAGCATAGCTTTTGATAAAAACCAAGTGTCGATCCATGGATATGAGAGCTCTTGATACTAAGTCTTTATCATTATCTATCCAATGAAAGATGATTTGTGAATATTATGATTAACTTAATTATCTAACATTTAATCTAATTGAAAAAAGTAAACAAAGATGAAGATTATCAATCAGAGGAATATATCATTTAGACTTTGAATCCGCTTAGCAAAAAAATAACAACATGCATGAACCTATGGTAAGATTATTTTCTACACATAAAACATGGATATAAACAAGACTCGTGTCAAGGTTATTTAATTATATATCTATTTAGAAAGCTAGAACAATAAACACATAATAGCAACCTAAAGTTATGCTACGAAAAACCAATGATATAATTAAGCCAATGTTAAAGCTGGTTTGGACTCCCGTCAAGGATATCGGTTGATACATCTTGATGTACCTAGTTTATGATCTCAAATGTAAAAGTCTTTCATGTCTTTCACCAATGTAATGGGATGTAAAGTAATGATATTAATGATATAGGGAATGCATTGTGATGTTTATTTATGATTGATTATGTTGTATTATCATTATATTGAATGTGATTCACATGTATGAATTTAATATATAGGTTTGATGTTGGTTAACATAGTTCTAAGTCAATAAGAACTTAGAAATGTGTTTAACTTAGTCATGTGGTTACTCATGCTAATGGACCATACTTATGGCCCGTACGCATGAATGAACCATACTTATGGACCAGTCGCACGACTGAACCAGGTGACTGGATCAGTCGTATGATTGAGACATAAGATTGATTCAGT
>BJCN01017679.1:0-13417 GCA_018326445.1 Flaveria brownii | reverse complement strand
GACTTTTCAATTGATGTGACTTTTTTTTAGCATATATTCTCATATAATTTGAAAACGTCCTTATAAACTTACCGAAGAACAAGGCATGACAGATTGGTCATATTTTAAGCACCTAATCACATATTCGATCCAAATTTCATTAGAAATAAGATTTAGAAAGAAAAGGCTTATCATATTTTTCTTTTCATTGTATGTAATTTTCCTTATTTCTTGGTTTTTAATGAGTAATATTCGGTAATTGTTAAAAAATAAAAAGGTTTTTCAAAGGCTTAATAGGAAATCCAGTGATCATCACTTTCACGTACCGCTAAGTGTTAAGATTATAATTTTCTAGATTTTAGATGAATTTTTCTTTAATTATTAGGTTAATTGTTTTGTGATTAGGGTTAGATTTTATAATAGGTATTGGGTATTTTCGTAATTGAGTTTATAAGAATACGTAAAGTAATGAACATAATTATTTAATTATTTATTTGGCTTATAAGAACAATTTAAAATATCTATTAATTGGTTTATAATAGGTTTATATTTATAACATATTAAAATCTCAAATTGATACTTTAGGATCAGTGTCATACATTGGCCCATGTGAAAAGTTTAAAGGGATCGGTGTCAAAATTTCTAAAGGTTGTTTAGAACCAGATTCGATATATGGGGACATATAACCATGGACAAAGGGGTAACCAGTGGTAGCAGCTAATAGAAAATCCGGTGATCATCCCTCTCACATGCCACTAATTGTTAAGATTGTAAATTTGTAAATTGTAGTTGAATTTTTTTATTAGTTATTAGGTTAATTGTTTTGTGATTAGGCTTAAATTTTATAATACCTATGGGGTGTTTTAGTAATTGTGTTTAGCTAATAAATAGAGTAATGAGCATAATTATTTAATTAGTTATATGGCTTATAAGAACTATTAAAAATATGTATTAATTGATATATAATAGGTTTATATTTGTAACATATTAAAATCTCAAATTTATTTTTTCTAAGACTAATATGGGGTCTGTGTCAAAAATTTTTAGGTTTCAGCCGAGGTTAGATTATATATATAGGGTGCAAGGATATCCAAATAAAAAAAAAGTTTGATATCTGAAGTCCGATCCGATATCTGAATAAGGAATTCGGATACAGATTGGATCAATCCGAATATCCGAATACAGATTTGGATTTGATTATTCGGTTTCGGATACAGATCGAATTGCGTTTTTTTAGATTTTGATTTTTTAACACCCCTAGTAATATTATGATTAAAAAGAAAATAATAGTATAAAAAAGGCAAATAAGACGATATAGGAATTTGATCATAGTATTATTTAACTTCCCTTGTAATGTCTCCATCACACTAACCTCTCTCTAATTCATGTCATACCTGCTCTAACCTAATTTCTTATTCTTCTTTTTGTTCATCTACCTTATGTTTGCATGTACGATAGGAGAAGAAGAAAAAACCCTATAATTTAAGTATCTGACTTTGTTTGATTTATGTATGGAGTACCGGGTTTAATAAACTTATGTATTATACGGGTTTAATAAATAATTTATTAAATATAATGAAAGTTTGTCAATTGTGAAACAATATTATAAGATAAAATATCATTGAAATTACGTATAATTAGGTACTATAACTAACAAAACAATTATCAACTTTTTAATCTTTTGTTGTTAAACCTTTTTTGTTTTCTCCAAAAAAATAAACATTTCGTTTCAAAACAAATGTTTTAAAAAATATCAATTCTAAAAACTTTCTTATTATAAATCCCAATTTTAATTATTTTTTGTTTATGGAAATATAACTTTGTAAAAACAACAATTTTAATATATTTCGTATTTTTGAATAAGTTTGATGTTTTAGAAAGAAAATCTTATTTTGTAAACATTTGTATCTTTAGAAATAATAATAATAAAAAGTTCTTTTTCTTAGTTTATTAAAAACTATTTTAATCTAAAGAAAATTAAATAATATTATTAGTAAATAATATGATTATTTAATAGAAAAAAGAAACAAAATAATTTTGATGAGAAGCAATGTGGTGTTGTCATATGTCCGATTTAAATATCATTTTATTAGAGTAAAAAATTAGACCAAGATATCATCATATTGTTTTTGAAATTTTATCACTACCGTCCTTGAGGAGGGGAGGAATAAACTTCCGTCCAGGGCCTACTCGCTCAGGGAGGCACACAATTTTTTTCAATATATTTATATTATATATAATTTTTATAAAAAATAGTTATAAGCTAATACCCAATCGAAAAGTAAACCCAATTATGTTTTAAACTGGAATATAAGTTTCTAGGCCTATTTCATTAACCCAATTACTCAATTAGAAACCTATTTGAAAAAAAAATACTCAAATCCGATGAGTCATGGTTCATTTTATTTGTTTAATTGTATCATAAAGTGATTGATGAATTTAAGTCAATTAGAAGCTCATCTAAAAAAGAACAAAAATCAGTTGCATTCAAGCGAAAAAAAGGTTGTTATGCAACCATCATTTTACACCAAGTACCAACCTTTTATTTGATTATTTCTTTGTGGATTGTCAATTGTGGCTCTGGATTTTGTGCAATTGAGACACTTAATCAAAGATTCAAGGTAATTATTAGTTGTTTTGATTTTTAACTTGTTTTGTATTAATGTCTCTAGGGTTTGTATAATTATATAAATTATGTCACTTATTTGTTTCATTACAATTTAGATGTTAGAATTTCGAATTGAGTCATTGTTAGAAATATAAGATTTAGATGTTAGAACTTAATACTGAGTCATTGTTAGCAATATAAGATTTAGATGTTAGAATTATGTCAGTTATCTATTTCATTACAATTAATGATTTTGAATTTGGGTTTGATTTTTAAAAATCATGGCTCCTAAACAAACATCCAGTTGTCAAAAACGTAAAAGGCAAGCTCAAGTTAAAAAAAATAGTTTATATAATTTAATACGTTAGGGTATATCATTTGAATACTATAATTTGCTATGTTTATTACAAAAATGTTTGTTTTCGCTTAAAAATTTGTTCATATAGTTTAATTTGTTAGGGTTTAGGATAGTGGCAGATACAATGTGTAATCAAGGGGGGTAAGGCACCCCGTAGCCTTCTCCTATACTTTAGAAAGCATAAAAAATCTCTAGCTTTAAGTCCACTTTGACTTGTGATTGGTTCATGCTTTTGTCTTTAGGGGCGCCACCATGCTCATACAATACTAGTGCCCCTCTTGTCAGCTATAAACTTCAATCTCCCCCTCTTGTAGCGGTGAGCAAATAAACGATTTAACCGAATTAACCGAACCAAATTAATCAAAACGAACAATTAACTAACGGTTTGGTTAAGGCATAACCGATTAATCGCATATTACGGTTCGATTTTGGTTTTGATGTGCAAATTAACCATATTAACCGCGCCAAACCAATGTAATTAATGTATAATGAATTTACAATAATACTCATGATTTTACTAGAAGTTCATATATTCAACCATTTTTATTCACATTTAAAAAATATATTTACATAGTAGATTCCGTTATGCATTAAAAAAAATTTATAAACAAACAGAAGCAATACAAAATGCACGCACACATTGTTGTATGCACTCCCTGATTCGGTTTCGGTTTGGCAAGACCTTAAAAACGAACCATATTGGTGCACGCCCTTATAAAATTGGTTCAAAACTGGCCTAACAATAATTTATTAGTTAATATTTTGGTTTAAAAGCATATGTTAAATGTACTGGTTAATAAAATGAAATTAACCGCAAATTAACCATAACGGTGGTTAACCGAAGTGTGGTTAACCGAAGTTTCGGTTGCGGTTGCGATTAAAAAAATGGTATTAACCGAACTCGCGGTTTCGATTTCAAAAATTGTATTAACCGCACCGAACCGCACCATGCACACCCCTGCCCTCTTGTTAGCTTTGATTTTTAAGAGTAAATTACGATTGTAGTCCATATGGTTTGGTGGTTATAACGTTTTTTATCCAATAGTTTAAAAAACATCCGATTTAATCATTGTGGTTTAAATTTTGTCATAATTAAGTACAAACCATTGACTCCATCCAATCTCCCTGTTAACCCTTTAAAAAGATAACAAAAATACCCTTGGACTAAAAGTGTTATTATCTTATAATTAAATAAAAAGTGGGTCTCACTCCACACTACTGTATCAATGCTTAACCCCATCTCTTTTTTCTTGTTTAACCACATCTGAATCACCTCCACTGCCACCATCCACCACTCGCCAGCAACCACACTGCCACTTGCCGACAACCACACTGCCACTCGCCCGTAATAATACAGCCACTCGCCAACACTTTAGCAACCACCATCGACTCTCGCTCAAATCTGAACCAAACCCTAAACCCCACCCATTTCCTCTTCGACCAGAACACATCGTCACCTTCCCTGCCCAATATCAACGGCTAAACCTCGATCATAGCAATTGTCGACGGCATCTGAAACCTTCATCCTCTCATTTTTACCAAATATATAAATATGAGATGATTTTGTAGAATGGTGGTGGTGCGGTTGTTTAATGAGAGAGGGTGGCGATGGTGGTGTGGGGTTGTCGGCCAAAGTTGAGATGGAACAGATCTAAACCACCTCCATCATAGAGAGTGTGAGAGAGTGAGAGAGTAAGAGAGAGAGAGATATATATAGAGAGAGAAAAAAGAAAGAATAGGAGAGTAACGGATATGGTGGTCGTGGACATAGGGGTAGTGGTGGTGTGGCGACAGTGGGGGTTGTTTAGGTTGGAGTTAAGATGGTGTTAGTCTGATGGAGATGGTTATCGTTTGATGGAGATGGTGATGGTATGATGGTTTTGGTTTTAAGGGAAGAATGGGGAAGGGTTGAGGGTGATGGTAGGGATTATTAAAATTTATTATATTAGGGGTATTTATATCTTTTTCCATAAAAATTAACTGAGAATTTAGACGAGTTAATGAAAGTAGTTAATTCTGACAATATTCAAACCAAAGTTGTTAAAATGAGCTTTTTAAATCATTAAATGAAAAGCTTTATAACTACCAAACCACGAGGATTAATATCATAGTTTGCATCTACAAAGTTTGTTTACAAATAGCAAGTACTGCTTTCCATTTGCATTAAACGTGTTTTTTTTATTTCATTTTATTTAAATAATTATTTTATCATTTAATTTAATTCTTATGTTTTGTTTTATATGAATAGATTTTTATTATTTGATTTCACTTTTTGCATTTAGATGTTTAACCAAGTTAAAACTATTATTGAAATAACTTCTTTGTTTATGCTAGTTGTTTATTTTTTATTAATCTTTTATTAGGGGCTATGTCAAAAATTTTAAAAGAAAGAGTAAATTACAAATTATGTCCTTTATTAATATATAAAATTGCATGTCATGTCCTTTAATTTTAATAATTACATGAAATGTCCTTTTTTAAAATACTTTACACATCTATCGTCCTTTAAACTAACCTCCATCCAAATTCACAGTTAAGTCAGACATGTGCTACTCACATGAGAGCATTTATATATATTACATGTCTACAATGCATTAAATTAGTTTTATGTCACTTCATTCTCGTCGACTTCATGTTAGAGTGTCCAAAGTTGAATATTTAAAATTTTCGGATAGTTGAAATCACTATCTGTATCCATATCTGAAATTTCAGATATCTGAGATTTGGATATGAATACTGATAACGATTCACACATTTGAATTTCTTCTTTATTTTTTGAAATAATTAGATAATTTAAACAACACATGTTAATAAAAGTTTCAATATACAATAACCAGTCCCAACCAAAATAAAAAACTTTTAACAGTTTAAAAACTATAACAAAAGATATTTTTAAAATTATTCAAAAACTTAAAATTCTTTTTGTTATTTTCTAAAGTGTTAAATGTTTTTTTTGTTGAGACTTGTTAGTGTATATTAGTACTTTTTTAATGAATGATGTTTTTATATTATTTTTATAATAACAGATATCTAGTTATTGTAAAAGGAAAAAAAAGAAAAAAAAGAAGTTCAGATATTCAAATCACTATTTGTATTCATATCCGAAGAATTTCAGATATCTGAATACTGATAGTGATTTCTACTATCTAAAAATTTCAAACATCCAACTTTTAACACCTAGCATGAAGGGGATGGGAATGAAGTAACATAAAAATATTATTGACTTATTGTAGGCATGTAAAATACTTATGCACGACTTGACTGTAAATTTTAACGAATGTTAGTGTAAAGGACAATATGTGTGCAATTTTTATATAAAAAGGACATATGGTGTAATTATTGAAACTAAAGGACACACGGTGTAATTTCATGTATTAATAAAGGACATAATTTATAATTTACTCTAAAAGAAAATTAGCAATCTTGAGGTGATGTAATTCTCGATTTTAAAAGATATGCATAGAGAATAATTAATAGGGTAGAGTTATTGTAAAACTAAAGAAAAAACTGAAAATAGTAAGGAATGATTATCATTCATTAAATCTTAAATTCAAGGGTTAATAAAATTCGATAGCATAAAGTTAATAATAGAAACTTTAAATGATATATTTTGGTATTAACCACATTTTCAAGTTCCACCTTTTTATAAACGTTCATAACTTTTACATACCATATATTTTTTTTTTAAAATTACACCATAAAAACAAGCTTTTTTTAATCTTTGAAACACCTATAATTTTGATACATAAAAAATGAATTTTTGTAAATGTTATTTCTACTAATTGTGTAATATTCGTCGACTTATTGTGCAATTCCTATCAAGCAACTAATTATGTAGGGCATACTAATATTGATCCTCTTTTTTATTCTTGACTTTTCAATTGATGTGACTTTTTTTTAGCATATATTCTCATATAATTTGAAAACGTCCTTATAAACTTACCGAAGAACAAGGCATGACAGATTGGTCATATTTTAAGCACCTAATCACATATTCGATCCAAATTTCATTAGAAATAAGATTTAGAAAGAAAAGGCTTATCATATTTTTCTTTTCATTGTATGTAATTTTCCTTATTTCTTGGTTTTTAATGAGTAATATTCGGTAATTGTTAAAAAATAAAAAGGTTTTTCAAAGGCTTAATAGGAAATCCAGTGATCATCACTTTCACGTACCGCTAAGTGTTAAGATTATAATTTTCTAGATTTTAGATGAATTTTTCTTTAATTATTAGGTTAATTGTTTTGTGATTAGGGTTAGATTTTATAATAGGTATTGGGTATTTTCGTAATTGAGTTTATAAGAATACGTAAAGTAATGAACATAATTATTTAATTATTTATTTGGCTTATAAGAACAATTTAAAATATCTATTAATTGGTTTATAATAGGTTTATATTTATAACATATTAAAATCTCAAATTGATACTTTAGGATCAGTGTCATACATTGGCCCATGTGAAAAGTTTAAAGGGATCGGTGTCAAAATTTCTAAAGGTTGTTTAGAACCAGATTCGATATATGGGGACATATAACCATGGACAAAGGGGTAACCAGTGGTAGCAGCTAATAGAAAATCCGGTGATCATCCCTCTCACATGCCACTAATTGTTAAGATTGTAAATTTGTAAATTGTAGTTGAATTTTTTTATTAGTTATTAGGTTAATTGTTTTGTGATTAGGCTTAAATTTTATAATACCTATGGGGTGTTTTAGTAATTGTGTTTAGCTAATAAATAGAGTAATGAGCATAATTATTTAATTAGTTATATGGCTTATAAGAACTATTAAAAATATGTATTAATTGATATATAATAGGTTTATATTTGTAACATATTAAAATCTCAAATTTATTTTTTCTAAGACTAATATGGGGTCTGTGTCAAAAATTTTTAGGTTTCAGCCGAGGTTAGATTATATATATAGGGTGCAAGGATATCCAAATAAAAAAAAAGTTTGATATCTGAAGTCCGATCCGATATCTGAATAAGGAATTCGGATACAGATTGGATCAATCCGAATATCCGAATACAGATTTGGATTTGATTATTCGGTTTCGGATACAGATCGAATTGCGTTTTTTTAGATTTTGATTTTTTAACACCCCTAGTAATATTATGATTAAAAAGAAAATAATAGTATAAAAAAGGCAAATAAGACGATATAGGAATTTGATCATAGTATTATTTAACTTCCCTTGTAATGTCTCCATCACACTAACCTCTCTCTAATTCATGTCATACCTGCTCTAACCTAATTTCTTATTCTTCTTTTTGTTCATCTACCTTATGTTTGCATGTACGATAGGAGAAGAAGAAAAAACCCTATAATTTAAGTATCTGACTTTGTTTGATTTATGTATGGAGTACCGGGTTTAATAAACTTATGTATTATACGGGTTTAATAAATAATTTATTAAATATAATGAAAGTTTGTCAATTGTGAAACAATATTATAAGATAAAATATCATTGAAATTACGTATAATTAGGTACTATAACTAACAAAACAATTATCAACTTTTTAATCTTTTGTTGTTAAACCTTTTTTGTTTTCTCCAAAAAAATAAACATTTCGTTTCAAAACAAATGTTTTAAAAAATATCAATTCTAAAAACTTTCTTATTATAAATCCCAATTTTAATTATTTTTTGTTTATGGAAATATAACTTTGTAAAAACAACAATTTTAATATATTTCGTATTTTTGAATAAGTTTGATGTTTTAGAAAGAAAATCTTATTTTGTAAACATTTGTATCTTTAGAAATAATAATAATAAAAAGTTCTTTTTCTTAGTTTATTAAAAACTATTTTAATCTAAAGAAAATTAAATAATATTATTAGTAAATAATATGATTATTTAATAGAAAAAAGAAACAAAATAATTTTGATGAGAAGCAATGTGGTGTTGTCATATGTCCGATTTAAATATCATTTTATTAGAGTAAAAAATTAGACCAAGATATCATCATATTGTTTTTGAAATTTTATCACTACCGTCCTTGAGGAGGGGAGGAATAAACTTCCGTCCAGGGCCTACTCGCTCAGGGAGGCACACAATTTTTTTCAATATATTTATATTATATATAATTTTTATAAAAAATAGTTATAAGCTAATACCCAATCGAAAAGTAAACCCAATTATGTTTTAAACTGGAATATAAGTTTCTAGGCCTATTTCATTAACCCAATTACTCAATTAGAAACCTATTTGAAAAAAAAATACTCAAATCCGATGAGTCATGGTTCATTTTATTTGTTTAATTGTATCATAAAGTGATTGATGAATTTAAGTCAATTAGAAGCTCATCTAAAAAAGAACAAAAATCAGTTGCATTCAAGCGAAAAAAAGGTTGTTATGCAACCATCATTTTACACCAAGTACCAACCTTTTATTTGATTATTTCTTTGTGGATTGTCAATTGTGGCTCTGGATTTTG
Organism: Flaveria brownii; assembly: GCA_018326445.1. Lineage (NCBI taxonomy): Eukaryota > Viridiplantae > Streptophyta > Magnoliopsida > Asterales > Asteraceae > Flaveria > Flaveria brownii. Next base: position 4,032 of record BJCN01017679.1, on the reverse strand, counting down.
TGCAATTGAGACACTTAATCAAAGATTCAAGGTAATTATTAGTTGTTTTGATTTTTAACTTGTTTTGTATTAATGTCTCTAGGGTTTGTATAATTATATAAATTATGTCACTTATTTGTTTCATTACAATTTAGATGTTAGAATTTCGAATTGAGTCATTGTTAGAAATATAAGATTTAGATGTTAGAACTTAATACTGAGTCATTGTTAGCAATATAAGATTTAGATGTTAGAATTATGTCAGTTATCTATTTCATTACAATTAATGATTTTGAATTTGGGTTTGATTTTTAAAAATCATGGCTCCTAAACAAACATCCAGTTGTCAAAAACGTAAAAGGCAAGCTCAAGTTAAAAAAAATAGTTTATATAATTTAATACGTTAGGGTATATCATTTGAATACTATAATTTGCTATGTTTATTACAAAAATGTTTGTTTTCGCTTAAAAATTTGTTCATATAGTTTAATTTGTTAGGGTTTAGGATAGTGGCAGATACAATGTGTAATCAAGGGGGGTAAGGCACCCCGTAGCCTTCTCCTATACTTTAGAAAGCATAAAAAATCTCTAGCTTTAAGTCCACTTTGACTTGTGATTGGTTCATGCTTTTGTCTTTAGGGGCGCCACCATGCTCATACAATACTAGTGCCCCTCTTGTCAGCTATAAACTTCAATCTCCCCCTCTTGTAGCGGTGAGCAAATAAACGATTTAACCGAATTAACCGAACCAAATTAATCAAAACGAACAATTAACTAACGGTTTGGTTAAGGCATAACCGATTAATCGCATATTACGGTTCGATTTTGGTTTTGATGTGCAAATTAACCATATTAACCGCGCCAAACCAATGTAATTAATGTATAATGAATTTACAATAATACTCATGATTTTACTAGAAGTTCATATATTCAACCATTTTTATTCACATTTAAAAAATATATTTACATAGTAGATTCCGTTATGCATTAAAAAAAATTTATAAACAAACAGAAGCAATACAAAATGCACGCACACATTGTTGTATGCACTCCCTGATTCGGTTTCGGTTTGGCAAGACCTTAAAAACGAACCATATTGGTGCACGCCCTTATAAAATTGGTTCAAAACTGGCCTAACAATAATTTATTAGTTAATATTTTGGTTTAAAAGCATATGTTAAATGTACTGGTTAATAAAATGAAATTAACCGCAAATTAACCATAACGGTGGTTAACCGAAGTGTGGTTAACCGAAGTTTCGGTTGCGGTTGCGATTAAAAAAATGGTATTAACCGAACTCGCGGTTTCGATTTCAAAAATTGTATTAACCGCACCGAACCGCACCATGCACACCCCTGCCCTCTTGTTAGCTTTGATTTTTAAGAGTAAATTACGATTGTAGTCCATATGGTTTGGTGGTTATAACGTTTTTTATCCAATAGTTTAAAAAACATCCGATTTAATCATTGTGGTTTAAATTTTGTCATAATTAAGTACAAACCATTGACTCCATCCAATCTCCCTGTTAACCCTTTAAAAAGATAACAAAAATACCCTTGGACTAAAAGTGTTATTATCTTATAATTAAATAAAAAGTGGGTCTCACTCCACACTACTGTATCAATGCTTAACCCCATCTCTTTTTTCTTGTTTAACCACATCTGAATCACCTCCACTGCCACCATCCACCACTCGCCAGCAACCACACTGCCACTTGCCGACAACCACACTGCCACTCGCCCGTAATAATACAGCCACTCGCCAACACTTTAGCAACCACCATCGACTCTCGCTCAAATCTGAACCAAACCCTAAACCCCACCCATTTCCTCTTCGACCAGAACACATCGTCACCTTCCCTGCCCAATATCAACGGCTAAACCTCGATCATAGCAATTGTCGACGGCATCTGAAACCTTCATCCTCTCATTTTTACCAAATATATAAATATGAGATGATTTTGTAGAATGGTGGTGGTGCGGTTGTTTAATGAGAGAGGGTGGCGATGGTGGTGTGGGGTTGTCGGCCAAAGTTGAGATGGAACAGATCTAAACCACCTCCATCATAGAGAGTGTGAGAGAGTGAGAGAGTAAGAGAGAGAGAGATATATATAGAGAGAGAAAAAAGAAAGAATAGGAGAGTAACGGATATGGTGGTCGTGGACATAGGGGTAGTGGTGGTGTGGCGACAGTGGGGGTTGTTTAGGTTGGAGTTAAGATGGTGTTAGTCTGATGGAGATGGTTATCGTTTGATGGAGATGGTGATGGTATGATGGTTTTGGTTTTAAGGGAAGAATGGGGAAGGGTTGAGGGTGATGGTAGGGATTATTAAAATTTATTATATTAGGGGTATTTATATCTTTTTCCATAAAAATTAACTGAGAATTTAGACGAGTTAATGAAAGTAGTTAATTCTGACAATATTCAAACCAAAGTTGTTAAAATGAGCTTTTTAAATCATTAAATGAAAAGCTTTATAACTACCAAACCACGAGGATTAATATCATAGTTTGCATCTACAAAGTTTGTTTACAAATAGCAAGTACTGCTTTCCATTTGCATTAAACGTGTTTTTTTTATTTCATTTTATTTAAATAATTATTTTATCATTTAATTTAATTCTTATGTTTTGTTTTATATGAATAGATTTTTATTATTTGATTTCACTTTTTGCATTTAGATGTTTAACCAAGTTAAAACTATTATTGAAATAACTTCTTTGTTTATGCTAGTTGTTTATTTTTTATTAATCTTTTATTAGGGGCTATGTCAAAAATTTTAAAAGAAAGAGTAAATTACAAATTATGTCCTTTATTAATATATAAAATTGCATGTCATGTCCTTTAATTTTAATAATTACATGAAATGTCCTTTTTTAAAATACTTTACACATCTATCGTCCTTTAAACTAACCTCCATCCAAATTCACAGTTAAGTCAGACATGTGCTACTCACATGAGAGCATTTATATATATTACATGTCTACAATGCATTAAATTAGTTTTATGTCACTTCATTCTCGTCGACTTCATGTTAGAGTGTCCAAAGTTGAATATTTAAAATTTTCGGATAGTTGAAATCACTATCTGTATCCATATCTGAAATTTCAGATATCTGAGATTTGGATATGAATACTGATAACGATTCACACATTTGAATTTCTTCTTTATTTTTTGAAATAATTAGATAATTTAAACAACACATGTTAATAAAAGTTTCAATATACAATAACCAGTCCCAACCAAAATAAAAAACTTTTAACAGTTTAAAAACTATAACAAAAGATATTTTTAAAATTATTCAAAAACTTAAAATTCTTTTTGTTATTTTCTAAAGTGTTAAATGTTTTTTTTGTTGAGACTTGTTAGTGTATATTAGTACTTTTTTAATGAATGATGTTTTTATATTATTTTTATAATAACAGATATCTAGTTATTGTAAAAGGAAAAAAAAGAAAAAAAAGAAGTTCAGATATTCAAATCACTATTTGTATTCATATCCGAAGAATTTCAGATATCTGAATACTGATAGTGATTTCTACTATCTAAAAATTTCAAACATCCAACTTTTAACACCTAGCATGAAGGGGATGGGAATGAAGTAACATAAAAATATTATTGACTCATTGTAGGCATGTAAAATACTTATGCACGACTTGACTGTAAATTTTAACGAATGTTAGTGTAAAGGACAATATGTGTGCAATTTTTATATAAAAAGGACATATGGTGTAATTATTGAAACTAAAGGACACACGGTGTAATTTCATGTATTAATAAAGGACATAATTTATAATTTACTCTAAAAGAAAATTAGCAATCTTGAGGTGATGTAATTCTCGATTTTAAAAGATATGCATAGAGAATAATTAATAGGGTAGAGTTATTGTAAAACTAAAGAAAAAACTGAAAATAGTAAGGAATGATTATCATTCATTAAATCTTAAATTCAAGGGTTAATAAAATTCGATAGCATAAAGTTAATAATAGAAACTTTAAATGATATATTTTGGTATTAACCACATTTTCAAGTTCCACCTTTTTATAAACGTTCA
>BJCN01016472.1:407-19615 GCA_018326445.1 Flaveria brownii | reverse complement strand
AATCTGTTTTCTTCGTTTGATGCCTATAGCTGGATTCAATATGAATGTTTAGGCGTTTATTATTTTCTGCTGAAAATTTGTTTAGGGTTTTGTTACTGAAGTGCAATGGTTTGAATTCCCAATGGTGTATTTCAATATTTGGTTTGTTTTGAACAGGTGAATATTGAAGCTAGTAGAAAATGCAGAATGATGAGGTTATATGGCAAGTCCTCAGGCACAAACACTGCAGTTTTATGTCAAAGTGAGTGATTAAGCTACGTTTATCAATCATTTTGAAGTAGTATTCAATATGTTTGCTTGCTTTTTAGTAGTTTTTAAGATGAGGAATTTGTAGTTTTTAAATCTTAAATATATGTTGTGTTTACAAAATCTTACAGTCTTTATTCTTTACTCTGATGTAAGCTGCTTGCATGCCAACATTGTTTTTGACCTCTTTTTTTATGTGTGTAATCTTGGATATTTACTCTAATGCTGGTGTGTTGATTTGGGTTTTGATGGTTTGTTAACAGAATTACAGCTGGAATTTTTTGTCGGAACCCTTACAATTTAACTGGAGTTTGTAACCGGAGTTCATGCCCACTTGCTAATAGTCGTTATGCTACCATACGTGATCATGAAGGTACTGCTTATATCCCTTGTTGTCAATAGCGGCTATAGTGACCGCTATGGCGTGCTACATAGCGTATCGACAACGTGTCACTATTTGTGAATAGCGAACAGTATCGATTTTTTCTATTTTTTTTTAAATTTTTTATAACTATAAAATCGACCCAAATAGATTATTTTAGGTAATTTGGTGGTGTTTGCTTAAATTTTCTACTACTTCATAGCTAAACATGTTATTTATTGAATGTAAAACATTTCTTAAAGTTTCTACTGCCTTATCACTAAACACGTAATAGTGGGCGCTATTTACCGCTATTCGCTTCAGTGGGATATACTGGGTATGTTTGTTTGTTTGTTTATTTTACCGCTATTCGCCATGTAGTATGTAGGTGGCTTGTCGCTATTTGTCGCTATTCGCTACGTAGCATATAAATGGCTTGTCGCTAATTTGCCGCTATTTGCTACGTAGCATATAGGTGGCTCGTTGCTACTTACCGCTATTCGCTATTGACAACTATGCTTATATCATGGTTGTAGATCTCTGTTTTGATATTGACGATTCGTCGATTCTTGTATGAATGAAGCTGATTTTAATAACATAACTTTATTTGTTGCAGGAGTTTTTTATCTGTATATGAAAACTATAGAAAGGGCTCATATGCCAAATAAGTTATGGGAAAGAGTCAAATTGCCTCGCAATTACGAAAAGGCACTTGAAATTATTGACAACAATCTGGTATGCATATATTCTGAATTTTCCGTTTTTATAATATTTAAATTCCATATGTTTAATCAGCGTTTTGAATTGACAGATGTACTGGCCCAAGTTTCTTGTTCACAAGGCAAAGCAACGATTGACTAAAATGACACAAATGCGCATACGCATGAGGAAACTTGCCCTTAAAACAAGGTGGGCTGATATCTTAATTTTTCTAATTTTTAAAATGATGATTATACCACCTGAAATCTATTATTATACTATTGAGTTAAGTGACAACTTCTTATATATTCTTCCTAAAAGCTCAAAATTTCATAATACTGTAAAAAAATAAAAGATTATTCATGCCAGATTTGCCATTTCCATCGTTAATAAATAAAATTATTTACTTATAACAGTTTGTTTCACTGAATAAATAAATGAAGAAGACATCATTCGCTGGAATGATCCACACTTCATGGTAATACGTAATAATGTATTTCTGTTTGTTTATTGTTTGGGATTGCTTTTATAAAGAAGCTTATCGTCTTATTGACTTTTTCAATAAGTTAATAAGTTAGTATGGAGTAACTTATTAACTTATTGCCTCACAACAATCACATTGCCAAACACTATAAAATGACTTTTTAACTTTTCAAAAGTTAAAAAGTTAAAATTTGATAAAAATAAGCACACTCCCAAACACCCACTAAGTGAAACTGATTATTACAAGTAATCCTTTTGTTTTATTTACCATGTAATGTGTAAATATGATATTTTAAGTGCTTGAAAGGAATAAATATGATATTATGAAATTTAGAAGGATATATATATATAAATTAATCCTTTTATTAAATATTGAACACACTGTTTTTTTTTTCCTAAAACGACTAACTTACACACTCTTTAAACCTACCTTTAAATCTACACCATTGTCCATCATGAGACTAGAACCCTCATGGTCTCAACCACTAGGGGCCAAGGGGGGACACCTTTATTACACACCATGATACCGCTAGGTTACAAGCCTTTTGGTGAATATACTGCTTAAACTGTATTGAGCTTTATAAACTTATCTCTTTTGGCTGTGTTTAATCATATAGGGAAAAGATAATGACAACTCCTAGAAAAGAAAAGAAGCGAGAAGCTAGAAGAGAGGAAAAGGCAGAGAGGGCTGCAGTTTTAGAAAAGGTCATGGTTTTTAAAACCGTTTATGCTATGTTTAGATTTTTGTAGAACATTTTTACAGTTCTAACAAGAAGACTTTACTACAGAATATTGAGAAGGAACTGGTTGAGCGTGTAAAAAGAGGAATGTATGGTGATGTATATAATTATCATACAGAAGCGTTCACAAAATTTCTTGATGAATTAGAGGAACCAAATCAAGAAGAGGAAGAGGTTGGTCATAGGATCTAAGATGATTCAATAATTTATTCAGAACCATTCATTATTGTTTTCTCTGTAAAATTACAGTCTACGCTTTTTGTCTAACAGGTAGTAAAAGAATTTGTTGAATGGGATGAGGCGTATGAAGAGGAAGATGATATGGAGGATTTTAGCGGTCTTCCAAATGAAGGAACTGATGTAGGCGATGACGATGGTAAGATTTTTATTGTTCTATGTGTAATTAATGACAGTTTATCTTTCTTAATATCTGCTTAATTAAATAATACCAAGTCTAGGATCATTATCTCTTTAGATGAGTGCTATTTGCTTACATTTCTACCTAAATTCTTTTATTTTTCAATATGTCAAATGTCAGATGAGATTGATGATGACGATGACGACGATGATGATGAATCGGACAAAGTGGTGGTGGATCGAAAGAGGGGGAGGCCAGATTCCAAATATTCTCTTAAGAAGAAGGAGAAAGATGCTAAAAAGAAAGGAAGAGTGCTGGTTGAGGTACATATTAGTTATATTTTAGTTGATATTTCAAATAATAACTACTTGAACTCATGATCTCATTGGCTGTACCAGTGAGTTAATCTGGGTGTTGTATTTTAGTCTCAATAAATGGGTCAAACAAAAAAGGAAATTAGCTAAAAGGGGATCATGTCAAATGGGTAGAAAGTTGCTCAAAGTATATTTTCTAACTCATGCAACCTCCTTAATCCTTTTGTAATCATGATTAAATTTTCACTCTAAAAAATATTGTTGGTAGGATTAAGCCAACTTGACGCGTAATTTAAATGATCTACAGAAACATGTTATGACTTACTATCTAACTTATCACATAACAAAATTAGCTAAAAGGGGATGGGTCAAATGGCTCCTAAATCATTTTTATCCGAAACAAAGATTCTTATCGTCACAATACTGTTTTTCTAAACATAATTACATGTTTATTATATAAAAAATGTAAAAAGAGAAATAGTTTTGGCAGGGTTAACCCAACCCAACTTAGACTTAAACATGATCCGTTTAGCATGCCCGTTTGACCTGCTTATTGAGCCACCTATATATGATTGTAAACTGATGATGTGTCGATTCGGTATAGGTTGAGCATGAAGACACCGATAGAAGGCAGAAGGCAACTGTATGAGTATGAACTCGACTTTTGGCCCATGAAAAAGACCTGAAAGGATGTTATCATGTGGTGATTAATCTGTTGTAAAAGTTTTGATCTCTTTATTTACTTTTTACTTTATTATTTTAAGATTAGTTATTACAGACTGTCTGGAATTAACAAGCACCAATGATGTGTTCTAGTGTTTGGAATTTTGCCTTTTGATCAAGGATCTAGTTTATATTGAGTTTTATGTTTTTGCTCATGTCAGCAGTATGCTTAATCAGTTAATCTGAGATTTAGATAAACTACATCCCCCATCTTTTATACACGAGTTCGTTGCGGATCATGTTTTTAAACTTTTTCAAACGCAAACAAAATCTAAAAACATCTCCAATATGCATATGTTAGAAACGTGACGAGTGTGATAACATTATATACATCAACATCTAGCAATGACCACTACTCAATTCTACAAACTGAACTCTTCAATTTTTAATGTTTCAAGTTGACAACATGTATTATACACAATGTATGTTTTTAACCTAGTTTGTGATTATGTTTATTATTACTATTTTTCTGTCACGGTATAAATTTTTGTAAAAATGAAGTTATATTTAAAGTAAGATATTTTTTTGGGTATCATATGTACTTATAATCTTATATCGACTACCTGTAGCATGTTGGTACTTTAAAAATATCGACTACCTGTAGCATGTTGGTACTTTAAAAAATAAGATGAATTCTGATCAATAAACATAATTACTGTTGTATAAATGTCTTCTATCTATTTTTGTTTTTTAGAAACGAATCGTTATAACTTCGTACATTTCTTTTATATACTTAACAATTGTTAATTTCAAACGGCACAACACATGTAACGAAAACGCCCCAAATCCCGCGTCCTTTAAATTTGTATTTTGGTTTTCTAACTTTTCTTGGTAAATAAAGTCATCATCCCACCGGCGTCAAAGTCAAACGTTTGACGAATGCCTGAAAGATTGTAACTTGTGACTATACTACAATAACGCTAAATTGATCAACACCTGCAACCATTTTCAAAATCAGACACCAAAAATGGATGATATCGTGAAGGTAGACGACGATGCCGATGAAGTCAACGCTGAAGTTATGCGAATTCTAAAGAAGTCAACGGAGGAAATCGTCGACAGAGTTCAACTCTCCGGCCACCAGTTAAAGTTTCTACCGGAAGAATTCGGAAAGCTCACGGCTTTAGTTCATCTCAATCTCTCTAATAATCATTTACAGGTTTTAATTACACTATTACAGGTCTTTCATATATCAATTGTGTAGTCTTTTTGCTCTGTGATCATATTTTAGTGGTTGTTTTATTAGCTGTATGATGACTTTGTTTATGCATACCAAGTGTTTGTTAATATGCTCAAGAGAGGAGCTTTTGATCTTGGTGTAGTCTTTTTTTCACTATGATCATATTTTGATTGTTGTTCTATGCTGTATAATAATAATGACCTTGTTCATGCCTACCAACTGTTTGTCGATATGCTCAATAGGGGAGCTTTTGATCTTGATGTCTTTATTGTTAGGTTCTCATACTCCCTGTTTGATTTTGTTGTCTTTGATTAGTTTTTAACTTCTGGGTCGATCTAAATATTTCAAAATTTTGACAAACTTTGTTTGCAATTAGGTTTGATTGTGTTGAACTTTTTGGTCATTGAATATAGTTTCTTTTGGAGGAATTTGGAAAGTTCTTTGCTTTCAGGGACGGAACTATGGGAGGGTCAAGAGGGCCTGCTGACCTTTTCTGGAATTTGTCGGTTTTTTATTCGTAAAAACTAATTTTAATTGAAGGAAAACATGACTTGAACACTTATGTTGTAATTGGTAGAGAAGAAAATCTTAAGATGACCCTATCTAAGGACCTCTGGTTCCGCCACTAGTTGCTTTATTTCAACTCAATCTCTCTAATAGTCACTTACAATTTCGATTTTAGTTCCTTCGTGGATTATCTATGTCCAAGTTGGATTATTATGCAGTCCGTTTTTTACTCTGATCATGTATTAATTGTTATTCTAAACTGTATAATAACCGTGTTTATGCCTACCACCTGTTTGTTAAGATGTTCAAGACCAGATCTTTTTGTCTTGATGTCGGTTCTCATACTCTCTGTTTGGTTTTGCTGTCAGCGATTAGTTTTCAACTTCTGCGTAGATTTAGATTCCTCAAAGTTTTTAGGGATTTTGTTTGCAATTAGGTAGTTCTTTATAGGACATATTCTAGCATCACTTTGGTGCCTACTAATTGAAACTTGTGTATGATTCTAATAAGTTGTAAACAAGGTGTTTCAATATCTACATGGTTTTATTTTTGTTGTCGAACAGGTGCTTCCTGATTCAATTGCAGGGTTAGTAAAACTCGAGGAACTTGATGTTTCATCCAATCTTTTAGAATCCTTACCAGACTCAATCGGGTTATTGACCAGTCTCAAGATCTTAAATGTGTCCAGCAACAAGCTTAACACCCTACCCGAAAGCATCGCATTTTGCAAGTAATAAATTCAAAACTTCTGCCTATATATACTTGTGGTAGTTTATATACTCATATCTTAACTTAAACATTTGTCAACAGGTCATTGGTAGAATTACATGCAAGCTTCAATAACTTAAAATTCTTGCCAACAAACTTTGGTTATGGGCTAGCAAACCTTAAAACACTCTCAATCAGCCTCAACGAAATTCGTTTTCTTCCAACCACCATTAGTGAACTCGAATCTTTGAAGTATCTGGATGTTCATTTCAATAAGCTCCATGGCATTCCATCTTCAATTGGGAAGTTGTTGAATCTTGAAGTTTTGAACTTGAGTAGTAATTTCAGCAATTTGACAGCATTACCCGACACAATTACTGATCTTGCAAACCTTAAAGAGCTTGATCTTAGCAACAATCAAATCCAGGTTCTTCCTGAATCGTTCGGTCAACTGCAGAATTTGACCAAACTGAACTTAGATCAGAACCCACTTGTGATTCCTCCTATGGAGATCGTAGTTGAAGGAACCGAGGCTGTAAAACGCTTCATGGTTAAGTGGCGGCTTGAACGTATTGCTGCAGAAGAGTGTAGGCGTTTGGTTGAAGGGAATGATGTGAATCAGGGTGGATGGTTGACTTGGGGAACCAGTATGGTTAGTTCATATTTTGGTCAAGGTAAAGCTTCTGGTAATAAAGATTCATACTTGGATCAGTTGTTGTAAGTTTGTAATATGTGGAAGTGAAAACTTTGAATTTGCTTTAGAATGAGGCGAGTGTGTATGATGTTAATTTATGTTGTATAAACAAGTGATGATAGAATATAATGTTGTTTTCGTGTTTGGAAATCTGATTGCTACTGCCTTAAAAGCAATTTCACCGGTATTACAAACGCGAAGAATTGACTCGCAAGATACAATGAGATAACGTGTGTAGGATGTTAGAACGACTATGCAGTACGCATTTTCTGTAAGAACGTCACGCTCCAACCAACAAAGGATGGCGATAGGTCCGAGGCATGTATTAATGATCACAATTCCATACCAGCTTATAAAATTGTATCTTATAACTTATTATAAAATTGTCCCTTACTAGTTTCATACCTGTCAGGTACCTATTACTCGATAATTATCAAGCATAGGAGCATACCTGTTTATGTTCTCATGTGGTTAAATTACCAGTCAGGATGCTCATTACTTTAAACTCGATTGCATAATTTACGCCAACAACCAACTTGCAATATAAAAAACAGCCATACTACTAGTAATTCTATAATTTCAAGTTGCTAACAATTTAACATACTATTTTCTACTAAATTTATATACACAGGTGAACGGGTTCAAGTACTTTCCAGACCAGCAAAATTTTCGTAAACTAATCCTACACACAATCCCATACCCCATAAGTCGCGGTCAATGCTTCAAGTATTACTATCAGCTTAATCAATAAACGATTTTGATCAGCCAATATAACTCATGGGTGCAAGTAAAACGTTATTTACAAAACAAACACCTTATATATTTGATCAATGATACCATGTTTTTATCAAACAATATACATTGTATAAAACATTACATTGCCTTTTAAGACTCGATGTCATATTATTTAGATGATATTCAACCAAAATGACAAGCGGGTGCTGCTAAATGTACAATACGGTCATAAACTTGACGGAACCAATAATAAGCAGGTATTGCTAAACGTGTCATGCTGTCACAAACATGACAAACCCATCACGATTAAAGAGAGGTACGTTTAGTCACACCCATCTAACATTCTCTCCAATAATCATGTGTGCCAGCTTATTTTCGAACCCGACGCATTATTTGGACTGAAAACTACACGACATCCTAACATAGATGGGAATCTTGGAACAATCTTTAGATGGAACATTTTGGCTCATGGGTTTCGGTTTAATTATATCGTTTAGGAATCTAATTGTAGGGTGAGAAATGATTTGGCGGCAAAATGTTCAACTTTACACGATTCGATTAAAGATTTAAAGGTTTCCCACCGACCAATTAAACCAAATTTGATGAAGTAGCCAAAAGATTCTCAATTGAAAAGAAACCACCATCGACGTCTGTTCTTTCCTTCTTTGTTCTGTTAACTGTTACCCTATCTTTCATTCATCTTTTCTTTCTCATCAATTCCCAAATGGGTATCATTACAAAAGCCCTAATTTCAATTGGGTGTCCATCAGAATCCATCAAGATCAAGAATTTCAAAAGCAAAGGTGTAATCTTTATGTTTCTTGTGCAACTTTATCCATCAAGAATTCAATCTGTCTCTTTCTTGTTGCTGTTGTTAAATTGGATTATACAACATTTGGGGTGAAATTGTAGTGAAATCTTTTATCAATAAAGGTCAGAGTGGAGGGTTTTGATGTTCTTGTGTTTGTATGTGTGTGTAGCTGGAGTGGACAAGAGAGAACCCATTGGTGAAGAGAATAAGATTGTGGAGGTGGTTTGGGACATTGAATCAAATGCCAAGAAATGGTTATGTGTTTAATGATTACAAAAGTTTGCCAAGAGTTTTGCTTTTTGAACCTGGTGGTTCTTCTGCTGAGGTATTATCCTTAATCTGTATTCTTAAAACACACATACATTTCCTATGTTTATGTTGCAATTTAGGGAGTGTTTGGTACTGCGTTTTGTAAGTTATTACATGATATGGAATAATCAGAACCCGATGATCAACGGCTGTAGGATGTAGTGTTTGGATGTGCTTCTGTTTAAAGATGTGATCGTAATATATATGTGTTTGGCAAATTTTATTTGTTTAAGGGTTTACATGTGAAACAACCCTAAATCATCAGATGATCACAATAAGATTTTTTGCAGTTGATTTTCCGATTTGATTATTTGAAGCCTAATAAATAGATAATCATAACTATATCAAACAAACACCACCTTAATGACAAATTATTGTTTTTCTTGTGGAAAATTTTGGTATAGGTTTCTAGGTGGCAAGTATGATGGTTGAATTCTACAATCCTTAAACCGTTTAGTTTTGCAATCTATAGTGATTTTATGCTGTTTTTTCACAAGAACTTGTTATTTATCTGCTCTGAAAAGCAAAATACAATGTCAACACTAAGTCTTTGTAGTAAGATAATATTTCTTTATCATAAAAACCTTACAAAAGCCTTAGCTTTGTTTACATGTTAAATCCTGTTGAAGCTGGATTTGTTATGTTGACTGATGCTATATGACCTACAAGAATTTTATCACATGCATACTTTTCTTGGGTTTAAATTTGATTGTGGATATTATTTTATACCTTGGTAATTTGACAAAGCATCGTTTTAAATCATTGCTAACATACATAAAGTTGTCTAAAAAGTTAAATATTGCTAGATAAGTTCTAGCAAAGAGCAAATTGTTATACGTTTAGATTATCTTCCGATGCATACAATGAGTCTTGTATACAGAATCTTGCTAATTTTGTCTGCTTAACCAAAATTCAAAATTATGCCTGAAATACTGAAATTTCCTGCCTAAGATAGCTCATTAATATCTAAAAATAGGCATACTTCGAAAACTGAGGACCGTTAAAGAGTGGTGAGTGGTGACCCAAAAGACGGAATGTGGTCCCCTATGATTGGCGAAGGCAATCCTTTGTGTATAACGTGGAAGCTTATTTGCAGGTGCTTCTTTATGGTGGGAAAGTGGTGTCATGGAGGAACAGTCAAGGCGAAGAACTGCTTTTTGTAAGCAAAAAGGTCAGTATTTTGACCCGTTACGCATACTATACACAAAGCAGTTATACAATGCACGTGCATACGTGTTTTAATATTTACAATGCACGTGCATAAGTGTTTTAATATATATCCTTGTATGTCAAACATATATTTTTGGGATTTATAACCTTGTACTCCATCCTTAACAAATGAATTATGTCGTGCTCTGTAGATTTCCGGAAGATTTCCTAAAGGAGGGATATCTCTTTGCTTACCACAGGTACACCATACTGAGCGTATATATTTATCTCCAGCATGTGAAATTGGTTCTATAAAGCTTAGCTAAAAAATGAAACTAGTATACGGGTTGAAAGTTACACAAAGTGTATTCAGAGGCAGGCCTCTTCATATTTTTCTTATAATCATATATTGAAGTTTATTATTTTTAAATTGAAAACATGGGCAAAATTATGTTGACATGTCGATTCAAACTGTCCATTTTGTCGCCTCTAATTTTCTTATATTTTTCTTGGTTTTTTGAATTATCATGTTTTTCTAACCTTGCAGTTAGGTAATATGGGATTAAGGAAGGATATTTGTTCATCAAAGAACAATGTTAAGTCATTAGATGACATCCCCCTGCGTTTATCTCCAACTGGGAACCCGTCTTCTGTAGATCTAACCTTAAAAGCATCATCAAATAACTCGAATATATGGCCGCGTAGGTAATATATATCAATCCAAAAATGGGTTTCGTCGTTTTTAAACATATATCTTGAATCTTGGGCTACTTATATTTAACTTCATGCAGCTTTGAATTGCGCCTTCGTGTTTCTTTGGGACCAGACAAGTTGACCATAACGACTCATATCAAGAATACAGATAGCACATCCTTTCCATTCACATTTGCTCTACAAAATTACTTTTTAGTGTCTGATATCAGGTTAGATTAGTGAATTTTGATCAAAGATTTGAACTTTAATAGGTTTCATCAGGTTTGTGATGTGGGTTTGTGTTTTCAGCGAAGTGAGAGTAGAAGGATTAGAGACACTTGATTTTCTTGATAATTTGCAGCAGGGGAAAAGGTTCACAGAGCAACCAGATGCCATAACCTTTGATGGAGAGGTTGATATTATATACACAGTTACATACATATATGCATATGATTGTGATTATTTATGTCATTAATATGATATTCTTTGATAGGTCCATCGGGTTTATACAAGAACACCGGGTAACATAGCCATTATAGACCATAAAAAGAAGAGGACAATTGTGATCCGTAATGAAGGCCTCCCTGATGCTGGTATTCTTTAATATTATTAAACTGTATTTCCTAATTATATTCTTCTGTCCTTTAACTTCAATTGTCCTGTCAAAATGCATATTTGGGTGAACAGTCTAACTCATTTAATAAATAAGTTGTTTTACTTGCAAAATATCTTCAACCCGCCGACTGGTTTAACCTGTTTACAGCTTTATTACAACGAGATAACCCATTTACGATTCATTTACCCCGTTTAAAACTTTAGCACAACCCATTCACAACCTGCTGACCGTATTGAACTAGCAACCTGTTTATATAACAGGTTACATGGGTGCATTCTTTAACTTTGATTAAAATCTCAAGATTTATATCTGAACCAAAATTTGTGACGTTTTAACACTAATCTGTGTCACTCCATATATTGTTTACGATGCACTCTTCTCAAAAGTATTTGTTATAATAGTGCCTTTCAGCGTCAAAATTCTAGATCTGCCAAATAGATTTTTGCCTTGTTTGACTTAAGAATTCAAGTTAAACATAAAACTGCATATTTTTGTGCTCTATGATGATAAGATTCGCATTACATAAAACTGCATATTTTTGTGCTCTATGATGATAAGATTCGCATTGAAAATTCATGTCTTCAGCTATAAGCTACAGTCAAAAAATAGTTTTTTTCTTTACTTTGAATCTCAAACCGAATATTTTTGTGTTCTATGATAATAAGATTCACATTGAAACACAAATTTGCCCTCCTTAACTTCAAGATTCATTTTTCTACCCGTATTTTATCTCCTTTATATTCAACTGTAAAATTTCATATCCTTTTATTTTCTTGATCATTACAAAACACAGAACTGTGGACACCATGGGACAATGCACCAAAAGCAGCAGCGTCTGGATTTGGTGACAAAGATTACAAGACGATGTTATCAGTGGATTCTGGTGTTCTTGAAAACGCGATCAATTTAAAACCACTAGAAGAGTGGAAAGGATATCAAGAGCTTTCAATAATCTCTTCAAGTTATTGCAGTGGTCAATTGGATGCTAAAACTGTAGCATTTTATGCCAAACCTTAAAGAAGATATAAGGTACCATTTAACTCTTTAAGCCATTGCTTCTTAAATTATCCTTCTGTTTAAAATGTCAAAAGGTCAACTTTTTATTTTGTTATATTTTCAGGTCTGATGTACATCTCAGGCTTTCAAGTTATGCATCAAGTAGGTTGTTAGTATTGATATAATTTGTTCATCATATGATTATTCTGTTACGCTATAATGTTCTCTTAATAAATATGTCCCATGTGTTACAAATAATGTGTACATCTTTCAGTCAAGTTGTGTACAAATGTTGAAACTTGTTAGTGAAAAATTACTATGGATAATACACTATAGGAGCCTTTAGTGTGTAGTCGAGTTGGTTTTGAAGATGAGAATCTGAGAAGCGACTCGTGGCTAGGCCCGACATTGCACCAAGAGGTACTTAATTTATCAGAAAGACGTGTGATGTTTACTTTGGTCGGACCACCGTTCGACTGAGTTGCTTAGTGAGTTTGATTTCCTCTTTCGTGATGGCTTGAGATGGTTTTGTTGGGATGTAAATGATTGAGGAGCTCGTGAGCCACTTGAGATGAGCTTGTTAAAAATCTTGAATCGAGCCGAACAAATTAACCTAGCTTCATATATTGAGCATGATAGACTGGCGAGCCTATTTATAAAAACATAGTTTTTATGTAATATAAAAATATATATTGCATACTAAGTATTAGTATATGTACTTGATAAAATACGAGTTAATTTATATATAAATTTATAATTAATTTTTTTAACATAGTTAACATTTCATAAAACTGCTAGCAAGGAGCTAGTAGAAAATATATTCAAAATATATATGTATGTGTATTCAAACGTCCCATTTTAATATTTATATCTAAAGCTCTAGTTCTTTTGGTGAGAAACAGTTCTAAGCTTGATTCACTTATATGTGTAGTAGAAATGTTTCTCATCAAAATAACTAGAGCTTTGGATATGAAGATTAAAATGCAACGTTTGAATTTTACAATGTTAATCGAGCTAAGCCCAAGCTTTGGTAAGCTCCACTTTAGTTATTTCGCCGGGTATGATTGTTAGAATTCCTTAGAGCAATCATAATGGATTTCTTATCTTTATTCATATAATTACACTAGAAAACATTATTTTTTCTATTTAATTTTTAATTAAATAATATTTTATATACCCTGATCATTATTTTTTTTCTTATTATTCCACTCATAATCACTTTTAAAAATATTAAAAAATTTATAAGGATTGAACAGTTATTTTTTAAATATAGCAATTAACAATAATATTTTTTATCTTTTTCACTCACAACTACTCAAAACATCCAATATAATATTAAAAACACACTCATAATTTTTTTAAGATTAAACTATGAATGCTCTTAATTCTTACTTTAAATAGGTAGTTTGCCTAACTTTAAAAGGAGGTACTACTGACACCTTTTACATGAACTATCTATATGAACCTCTTTGGAGGTCAAAATATCTAATTTTAGTCTTTTTTTAACAAAAGAAAATGAATGTGGAGTACATAAATGTTGGAGGTCATAATTTTGAATTTTCTATTAACTTCAATTCTTATCACAAACGTTTAAAATCAAGTAATCTGGTCACAACTTGTGTAACGTGCTTAAATGAGTTGAATGGTAAAAGCAGGTTGTGAGTGTTCGGTTTTGTGGAGCCTTAATTTGGGCCCGGGTCAGAAGATAGTTCGGTGGTAGATTAATTAAATTTAAGCTTGATACATTTTATTTAATTTTATCCCATTATGTTATTTTGGTTATTAAGTTGTAAACCCCAACTTATTCTTTATTTATATTGTCTTTTGTACTTGTAATTTCTCACAAGTGTGACGGAAAACAATAAAAAAAGGTTTATCTAAATTGATCAAATGGGTTGATTGATCAAAGCAGGTCAACAAGCTATAGACAATTTGTAATGAAATTAAACATGTTTTTGGCGGATTAACTCACGAAAAACAAAAAGATTATAAACGAGTTAAACTTATAGATGATTTATGGTTTTATTAGCTAATTCTAGTTTTAAATGTGTTGATAAGTCAACCTGATTAAATGCTTGGGCCCAATGCCAATTGAATTTAAAATGCTAATTCTAGTTTTAAATGTGTTGATAACTCAATCCAAAAGCATGTTATTAAGCGAATCGAACATGTCATCGTATTTACGATCCAAACCTACTTTATCTCAACCAGGGTAAGGGGTTGGGTCCAATGCCAATTGAATTTAAAATGATAATACTTCGTTTAAGTCAAGGGTTCGAGCTTTACCTGTAACGGTACCAAATAGATAACTATAGTGTTAAATGTAATAGATTAAATGACGTGTGACCGTGTGAGTTACGGTTCTAAAAAGAATAATCTCTAACACTATAAACTCAACAATCATTTACAACTTAACCCAAAAACATGTTTAAAGCTTTTGAATCACAAGTGGGGATAAGAATAGAAGGGTGTAAGTTGACAATGAGGATAAACAGAGGGGTCGAAATTGTAAAGTGAGAAAAGAAGAGGAGAGGTCACTATCATGTGGATATGTTGTGGGTTTGTTATCTGCAAGTAAACATTCTGATGGTAATCATGTGCCACGTGTGATGAGTATTTTGTCTCATATTCATAGGGACAATCATGACCGTCCGATGTATGTAGGTTGTAGGTACCTAGTATATGTCGGCCACTCGTGCACTTGCGGCTTTATCTATTCATCCGTTGACTTTCTGATCATTTCATACACACGCTCATAACATACACATTAATGTAAGTGTTTTTTGAACGTAACTCTGTTTTGGATGATAGTTGTTATTTTAATAAAACTCATTTATTCGGTTTTTAGTCGGGACCGTATCCGAACCTTTTTAAGAGGAAACTCATTGTTGAGAAAACCTCTTAACTTAACTCTAAACATTTTTTGCTCAAAATAAAACTTAAACACATGATCTCCTATTCATTTACATGTCATAGTTATCTCATGTTAACCAGTTGAGTTAATTATCATTGTTAAAACGCAGGACAAACATGAAAATGTAGTACAACGTGGTGGTAACATTGAGTTGAGGTTCTAATACCGATGATTATTAGCTCAAATAGTTAATATGAGGTGTATCAACCCAAGATTTTGTTAAAGTATGAGAAACTTTTGTGTTTAAATCCTTTTCGTCACAAAAAATGGGTTCTGATCGGATTAGATGGTTTTTTTTCACCGAAGGTGAGTCTTCCTCTAAAAGTAGTCTCAGATTAGGTAATCAAGTAATGAATATGATCAGGTAAGTCAGTGGCTCGTTATTGATTCAATGACCCGTTCAAAAAATATATTGAGGTTAAAGATATAGTTATCACTTATATAGTTATCAATGATTTACACTTACATAATCATCACCTTCACATTTACCTCAATATCATCTCTGTTAGGTAAATCAAAAAAAAAATTAAGTGTAAATCAGTGATAATTATGCAAGTTGGAGTAATCTTGTCAACGAAAAATTAAAGTTAAAAGTGACATTAATACTAAAAAAATATTATGGCATAATTATATAATTATCTCTTAGTAAGTCATAGTTGAATTATTAAAATCTAAAAAAATTGAAAACCCAATGATAGAAACAAAACCACTTTAACACGTAGAATTTGATGATTTTAGGTTCGTATCAACAAAACTATAAAAGAATCACCATTATAAAAATTTAAAGTTGTTTACAACCTTGAATTCAGCATTTAGAAAAAAAAAGTTTAAACTTGTTTACAAGCTTGAATTCACCGTTGCAAATTATAACTGCTCACTCTTACAGTGTCTAGCTTCTTGCTAGCTATTTATGTTTTTCAAAAAATTGAAGGCAATTAAAAATAAAGTTTAGAACAAACCACAATTTACTAATTTTAATCCTTTTTAATGAAAAATTAAGTAAAAGAAGCAGAAAAAGGTAAAAAGAATGATATGATGATGTTTATTGGGCAGAGAAATAGGTGGCGGCTCGATGTTATTTTATGTATTTCATATTACCAGACATCATCATTAGCCTTTTTCATCTTTCCCATCAACTTATTTTTGTGCTGATTTTAGAATAATTATAAACTAGCTTTGTAATAAATAAAATATTAATATAATAAAATTTATTAGTTATAAAATAATATTTCTAAGATATTATATGATTGAAATTACGTAAAAAAATGACTATAACTAATAAAACAGTGATATCAACTTCTTAAAAATTTGTTTTTAATTTTTTCCCAAAAAAATAAACATTTTATTTAAAACAAACCGTATAAAAAGATATTTTTAACAATTTTCTTATTATATCACCCTTATTAATTATTTTTACCACTTTTAAAATATTTCGTATTTTTAAAAAAGTTTTATGCTTTAGAAAATTTTATTTTTTTATATTAAAAATGTTTATTTAGAAATAAAATTAATAAATATATCTCTTTTTTAATTTATTAAATGTAAAAAAATATTAAATAATATAATCAGTAATTAAGATAATTATTTAAGATAAGAGAGATGCGAGAAAATTTTAGTGAGAATGATTGTGGTGCTGTTATGTGACACTTCAAGTTACTATTTTATTAAAGTAAGAAGATGTGTTTGAAAACAATTTCCAAATATACTGAAGAAGAGTAAATAAACCAATGAGTAATGAACAAAAGCCAGATACATTTTATTAAAGTAGGAAGATATGTTTGAAAACAATTTCCAAAAATATTGAAGAAGAATAAATAAACCAATGAGGAATGAACAAAAGCCAGATACGTTTGTATTTTACTATTTATAAAAATAAAATAACTGTATTCATATAAGGAAATATAATCAAATTATAACCATTATTTACGGTAAAGTTAGTAATATGTATTTTACTATACAGTACATTGTAACTATTGCATGTTACTAATGTATATCCAACGATGGAGGATAGCAAATTGGATGCTTAGATTGACATAGACGTAAAAACGTATGATTTTAGTATAAGAGACGAAATATGTATGTTTTTTTTGAAGGACAAATCTACCAAATTTGTATGTGGCGCGAAAAAAATTAAGGCCGTGGTGGTGACAATTGGCATGTGGCAACGATCGAAAGGGTGTGACAACTAGACTTGTAAAATAAGAAAACTCTATGGATGGTGAGGACCATTTTCATCCGGTTAAAGTAGGTCAGATAAAGAAAAAAAAAGAAAAAAAAGAAGTTTTTGTTTTCAGATTCTAAAAAACTCCAAAAATAACTATTTTGTACTCAAGTTTTTGATGAAGATCAAGCAAAACTTCGTTGATCTGTCTTTCTTGTTACTTTTTATTTAGATTTTATGTTTATGAATTCTTGGCCATACGTATGGAGGCAAGAGTAATAGGTTGTAATGATAGGAGTTACGGTTGCAATGATATGAGCACAAATGTGTGGATGGCGACACAGAAAATAAAAATAGATGCGGAATTTAGAGATACATATGTTCATATGTTCTCGAGGTAGAACGAGTGCAAGAAGATAATGTATATGTATATATATGTATATATATATACGGGGAGAGATTATAAGAAAACTACAATGTTATGTATAAACTAAAGAAAACCAATGAAACCGGTCAAATAACTTATAAATTTTCCATCACTACCCTTTATGTTTGTGTGTGCGTATATATTAATAAGGATACGGATCAAATGAAAAACCGTAGCATGGTTTTACATGTACGTCACATATAGGTTAGGTATACGTAGGCATTTTTCATTCGACATAGTGTTACGTATATGTAAGACTCTTCATTCTCGTATTTATGTTCAACATATATGTACCAAATACTTAAATAACCTTTTAATAATCAAAATAACATAAAATTTATGAATTATGTAATTGGTTTCTGTGGTTTTCTTTAGTTTTCACATAACTATTGGTTTTCTCAGGAACCATCCCCATAAGTATATATATGTGTATATATGTATATATAGGTGTATATATATATAGCCACACAAAGGGATGATGGGATAAAATGGGCGGTGACAACCGCACATGGGATTAGTTAAATAGAAAATTGATGAAAAAAACCCTAAAACGGATAACATGATGAATATCTAGGTATATGACGGGTATGAGATTAATTACAAAAATTCTACATGTTTGGGTACAAAAATGATATTTGGTATAGCACTGTAATCATCCAAGATCGATACCACATTTGTTTACAAAAATCAAAAACCGTTGATATATTTATATGTACATATTAAAAGAATATAATAAATGACACTTGAAATGTGTTAAAACAAATAGCAACTGAACTTATTACAAAAACATAATATTTAAAATTGTAATTGATTATTTGACATTTCAATGTAGGGTTATGGTAGTAACAATTTTAAAGCCAACTTTTATTCACCTCAAATGATAAAACTACGTGTAATCAGACAAATCGGCCCGGGACGCAAACCAAATAACGCTAAAAACAAGGTCTAAAGAACAAACCTACTTTAGCTGTTTAGGTTTTAAGCTTTGGACCGGTCCAGCTAAATTCATATGTTTTCTCAATCGGTTCACCGGATCCTCACCGCTATAATAAACCGAGATTTATTATATTCTATTTATTCCTTTATGTCGGTGGACATAGAGGATTTTTAAGTTTTTTCTATTTTTAATTTCTTTTGTATATTATATATAGCAAAATTGAGACATGGAAGAGTATCTAGTTTGCTAGTTTGCGAGCTCTTTCACTATACATAAGACTCGGTGTAACATCTCGTATTTTTACGACGTTTAAAAATTATTTTAAAAATAATAATAATAATAATAAAATTAATAATAATGTTGATAATAATAATAATAAAAAATTTTATTCGTAATCTTGTAATAATATAAAATTTATCATGTTAAAACTTGAAAATTAACTAGTTA
>BJCN01016471.1:0-11286 GCA_018326445.1 Flaveria brownii | reverse complement strand
TCTTCCTCAGGCAAAGGTTCCTCTCCTGCAGCTTTACGTGCCATATTTTCAGCCCTATTTAACATATCCCAGAAGCCAAACGTTAATAAATAACCGATCCTTATATAAAAGTGAACACAATTATAAGAACACATTCCACATGTGCATAATGGTTGAACCCTTAGTTATAAGTATAGAAGGTAACATTATCAAATATCAAATGCAGGTACCTTCTCTTTTGAAGCCATGCTTGCTGCTGTGCTTGCTGACGTGACAGATTACGATAATAAAATTGAAACTGAAAAACAAAAATCACAGGTGTTGTGATTAACATTACATGATAATTGTTAAAACCATCAGCTGAAAAGAAACCAACCTTTTGTTGTTCCATTGACAGATCGTCCATGCAATCAATTAAAAACTCCATCTTCCTTTCCATGAAGGGATTTGTTGATATTTGCAGCCTATCGTAATCAGACTACCAAATAAAACATCATAATTACACTTTGGTTATATGTGTGATGAAAACCGTATTTCTCAAAAAGAGGTTATAGAATACCTGGGTGACAGGTGAATCAGCTTCCAGTTCAGTCATAAAAGCACTGACAAGGGCTGAATTTGAAACCTTGATCTGTTAAATGTGAATATCATTAAAGAAAAGGGTAGCATTAACAAAATGATTCATTCAATGTCATGAGTAACAAATCTTTAAAAATAAAAATAAAACAAGTTTACAAAAAAAAATGACGTGTTCACTTAAATATTGCAATTTTGTATCAAAAACATACAGGTATCTCCTCAAAGATATCGACCCATGATAGATTTTTCTCCCGCAACCTAAACAACATAAGAAGAAAACAAAGTGACTAAACTAGCAATTTGAATAGAGCAAATCCAAAAAGATAATAACATAAATAATCTACTTTTCTCCATTAAATTCATTGTTGCGATAAAGCTCCATGAAAGAATCAGAAAGCTTCAAGGCCTTCAAAGCAAGGACACCTTGGTTGGACTTGGAGGGATCATAAATAATGCATACACATCGTTTAATATTCTCCTGCAACCAGGAAATTATGGTTATGTAAAAAAAAGCATTTAAATCATTATGCAAGCACCAATAGGAAAAAAAGCAAAATATAAGTAAAGATGTGTGTTGCCTGGTAATTCATGAACGTGTCAATCAGTTCCACAGTCTGATAAGAACCTAACAAAGTTGATTGGTACCTAGAAAAGTTATAGCAAATCATTTAATCAAAGAACTGAAAAATACAATTTACAGATGTCACGAAACACAGAGTTTATATTAATATAATGACAATTGGAAGAGTTCTGATAACACCTACGAACTCACCATCCCACGGTGTTATTGTCAACATTAACTTCCCTGAGACATCTCATCATCTCAAGTTGATAGTTAGCACCTTCTGCCTCGATCTCCTCATCTTCCTCACGAATCTGTCAGTTCAATGGGTAAAAAAGAGGTATTATAGAATCATAGTAGAAAAAAAAATACCAAGTAGGTAAGGAAACAACGACAGCATGACATACCGGAAAGGGGAAGCAGTTGGTAACTTCAAGAACACTGCCAACATCTAAGCCAAGAAGCTGCCCAGTCACAAGAGCAGGTGAAAAATCGGTGCAGTGTTTGATGATCTTCAATATAACCTGTTCATAGTATATATTTAGGAGCAGATAAGGAGGACGCCACTTGTAATATTTAAATTAGCCTAAGAAGCACAGAAAAAGGTAACCCTAGATTCTAGAGTCTAGTAACCCAATTAACAATGGTGGTTGAATGATTTTTGTCATGTTTTTACAGTAACTTGTTGCTAATAGAGCTTATAAGAACCTAAACAGGACTAGTTGAAACCACAGCCGCTTCTATTACACTTAAATCACATCTAGTGAGAGGAAAAAACTCAAAAAATATAAGGCAAAACTGTAGCTGCAATGAGAACAAATAGGAAGAACACCAGAAGAGCAACTATGACAACATCTTTAAGATGGCATGAAGCAAAAAAGACACATTAGCCTATAGATTAAAATTGACGATATATAGATGCTGTCTCTTAATCCTGTTTAATCTAATGGATGATTCAGCCAAAATTAATCCACCTAAAAGTATAAAGAATAATATATGTCCCGCTTTAGGCTTTAGCATTAAGCACAAATGTACAAGAGCTTGAAACACGATGCTGAACAAATGGACTTCACACACAACGCAACACCGCCAAAAAAAGGTGAAACCAGAAAACAAGCAGAGCAATATGAAAAAAATAAATCAATACACATAGTCTAACCACATACAAAACCCTATGATTCTAAACCAATATTCTGTAGCAAGCCAATTAGGCAAATGAAGAGAAGATGAAGTACCAGTCCTTCCATCTGAACAACTCTTAGAGGCGGTGCAACAGCCTCTTCAGTGGCTGCCACTTGCAAGAATGAACGGGATGGTGCCGCTGCGGTACACAATTACAAAGAAAATTCACAAAATATAAACAGATTATGATGAGAAACACCATTGAGTTAATAGAAAAAAGGAAGAAACGATATACGAACCGGTTGCCATTGTTATGATGATGAATCAGGAGTATTGATGCACGACTATACTGATGAAGCTCTCTTTCTGGATCTCTGTCGCGTATGAAAGAGAAGCCTCGCTCTTTTGGGTTTACAAAGAAACCCTAATTCAAAACTCGTTCCCTTATGGACATAAATTAGAAGAGGTACAAATATGGTCCCTTTACTTTTCAAATTCGTAAGTTGAAGCCTCTCTCTTTTTTGTTGTGAACAAGTATACAACACTATGGCCAAAACCACAACCAAGTGATCATTGATTTATAACACTAGATTTTGACTTGATTTTGATTACTTATACGCTGGCATTCAATACATAGTTTTGGATAAAAAAACTACATCGACAATTCGGATTCCATAAAAATCATGTTACAACGTTGATAAAATTTAGCACATCATAAAGGAAAATTTTGGATTTTTTTAAATCATCATGTTATAAAAATCATAAGAGGAAAACAAAAACAATTAAAACCTTGAAGCAACTATGAATGTTTGAATATTTTACTTTGATTATTACACACAACTCAGTTTTAAATTAAATATTATTTTGAAACGTTTATAGGAACAAAAACATCGTAACGGTATAATCATTTTAAGAGTTGTAAATATAAAACCAAAATATGTGATAAAACATTACAAATATTAAAATAATTAAAAATGTAAACAATAAATGTTGTTAACATTAATATAGTATTTAAAATTTCAATCTTTTAGTCATTATAGTATTAAATAATACTATTATTTTTCACATTCAATGATTTCATAAATAATTTTTTTAGTTATAAATAATTAGGAATGCTTGCATACAACACTTGTACCATACGTAGAAAGATTAGTCGAAAGCGTCTTAAAGTTAGTGTTAAATTATAAGTATGCTCACCTTTTATGCATTATATAATTGTATATGTGACCTCTCTGTCTAATGGACAGATGGTAGCAAAAATAAAGGTATCAAAACGTGAATATAATGGCATTCAAGGATTTGGGACTTATAGACCATAGCGAACCGCTATGGGTCCTATAGGTGGACATAATGGTTCGCCATGGAATGAGGCTGGAAACCAGTAATCAGGGTTTCATCACGGACCGCCAAAAAAAGCAAGTAATGGTCCGCCAAGGTAGCCGCGGACCATCATAGTTTGGCTTAACGGTCCACGAGGAATATTTCCTTTGTAGATGTGAATATTCTATTTACTTGATTCGAATATGCCTTTTTAACACTGTAGTAGACGACCAAGGTTGGCTTAGAGGTTCGCCAAGGAGCCTTGCCAGGCAAACTCAATATAAAAGACAAAAAATACTAATTTTTCACCATTTACGTACTTCTACTCTTGATGCTCTTTCTCCATAAGCTGCAATCAATCCCTGTCTATGGTTTCAAGGTGTTTTGATACTCGTGTAGACGATCTAAGCTTGTATTTGCTTTTCTTGGCGCTGATTTGGTTTAGGATTGATGTTTTGGGGCTTGGTTTTCTTGATAAGCTGTAAATCTCTTCTAAATATGAGTTATGACTATATATGAGTGAATAAGTGACGTGTGAAACTTCATTGTAGCATTGGATCGCTCGATGGTGAATTGTTGACGTCAAGGATTGTCTAAGAGCTCAGATATGTTGTGGTAAGGTTCTAAACCTCCACATTACGCAATATTATGAATTAGTTGGGTAAATCGGGTTTTGGAAAGAACCAATCGATTTCTAACTAGTTAGTATGCATATTAGTAATACATAAGTAAATAACCACTTTGGATAGCTGGATTTTTCACGAGTCAAGACCAAGTATAAGTATGAAATGGGTAATGAAATGTCATTTCATAACCATATGGATTTCACGAGAGCACACACAATAGGAATTTCTTGTGGTGGTTACGTCTATCTAGTCATTGTGTTGGGCATGTGTGTAAACCTTAACTCTTCAGCGCGTTTTCATCAAGAGCTGTGATGGAAATATCAACCTGAGTCAAGAAGACCCTAGCTCGAGGTAAAAAATGTGACTAGGGCAGGTCGGGTAGATTATATCAAGTGGGATAACCTGACTGGTTCATGATCAATGAGGTAAATGTCTTGACATAAAGGTTTACAGGGTTGTAAAATGCTTGTGGAACTTGTCGATTGATGTACAAACATGATCGCATAGCCCATTGTTATGAGTCTAACTGTCATCTTTTCTTAATTGCTTTAGGCTGTATCCAAGGTTATTAAAATGATTTGATGAAAATACTTTAATATGTCAGTGTGATGATAAGTTAAATTGTTCCCAATGGCCTAACATACATATTGGTCATTGCAGTCATGGGCAAATCATTAAGGTGAAATGATGGGCTCTGGACTGGGTCATTAATCACCTTAGGGCATATGTGTACTTAATTGGATCCCTCTAGGTATGAGGGACCTCAATCGTAGGTTTTGGTATGAGGATGGACTCTAGACTGGGTCACCGATCATCGGGTTTGCAATCCTTAGGAATTGGTGAGAGTGCACGATCCTTAGGTTTGGCTACTGCTCGAATGTTATGATGTGTCAAAATTTGGTATGCGGGGTGCCTTTAACCTACCCACTGTTATGTTGTGAAACCTGGAGTGGAATATATGTTGACTGATGATTCCTTATATGTGATGGTGTTAGTGAGATTTGATTTGGTAAACAATTTGCTTAAACACATGGTTATATTGTCTAACTATTATAGAGTTGTTGGTTATGACTCACCAACAACATTATTATTGACGTGTTTTAGCTCGCGATATAGGAGCAAAGGGTGTCGGGAGGTAATAGCTAGGTTGATAAGACTTAGTGTTTATGGATGAATAAGGTTTTCATGTAAGAGGTAGTGACTGGATTAAATCTGCATGGGGTAGTTCTTTTGTATTTTGATATTTGAACATGATGAACACATGGTTTATGTATGTATTGTTTAAGTTTAAATTCAGTCTAGTTTCGGTGGTCTTGAATATAAGTCTTCTGTTGTATATTTGGTTGGTATAATATATGGTCGAGCCGCAAGCTTGAGGTGTGACAGTATAGATAAAATAAAATGAGTATAGCAAGGACCACGAGTATAAATGAGATTATTACCGCTGCAAAAGTTCCTATCAAGTCAAAAGTTACTTTAGTTTCTACAACATCAGTACCGCATTCCTCTACTAATCAAGTTTGTCAATCTTCTTTTATAAGAGTTGTTACATTTCTTCCTCTTCCTATTGTCTAGTCAAGTTGGACAATAGCTGCTAATTAGCTATTTCATTATTTTGTGATAGTTCCACAACTTTGTCTTTAGCTCCTAACCTTATGTTATACGATTAAACGAAATATTTTGAGGCTAAATTATTCTATTTTAGGGAAAAAAATACATTTGGAACAATTTAGGCACACTCTCTAAACTACAGTTGGCTATCATCTTCACTAACACTATGTTCTTGAGTTCATTAAGGGAGAAAAGAAGGGAAATGGAAGGAAAGAAAAAAACAGTTATGTTCCAAAGTTTTTTAATATAAGAAAATGAAAGGAAAATAAGAAAATTGTCTTCCCGAGTTCACTTACGCTATGTTCTTAAGTTTACTTAATGAAAGAAAAGAAATGAAACATTTTCCTTTCCTTTCTTATTTTTCACTTCTTTTATTTTTCTCCACTTTCTTTCAATTTGGAAGGATTGATTTTAGCTTTCATTTTCCTTTTATTTCCTATATTTCCTCTCCATAACGTTGTGTTCCCGAGTTTGTTTTAAGGAAAGAGATGAAAGAAAATGAATGGAAAGTGAAAAAGAATTATGTTCCTGAGTTTTTTTTAAAGAGGAAAATGGAAGGAAACAAAAAAATTATATTCCCGAGCTTTTTAAAAGAAGAAAATGAAAAGAAATGATAGGAAAATTTTCAATAATTCTCCATTCTAACTTTCCTTTTAAAATAGAAGGAAATGAAAAACTCATTTACACTTTTATTGTTAATGTTGTTCTAATACTTGTCGTTAGTTGTTTTTACATGTGATGTGAATTAGACTAGGTTGTTGAGTGGGCTTGAGGTTGTGAAAGTGCTAGAGATATGGGATGTTGGAACTAGTAACCCGTTTTCAAGCTGATGACTTGGTTTCTTTGTAAGTGATGTGTGCATAAGCCTTATTGGACAATCTGTTTAATGCTGGAGCCTAAAGAGACGTGGAGGGAAGAGATAGTAGGGGTATTTATCAGATCTGATAACAATTTATTTGGTTTATCTGGATCTGATTATTTAGATTTGAAATTTTTATGACCCTATCATAAAGTTGATCTTATTCGAATTAGGGTTAATGTTATTTGATCTAAATCTATTTGAATTCATTTCGGACTGGATTTGGATAAATCTAAATGATCTGATTTAAATCATATAATCTGAATAAAATAAATAATCAAATTTTTAATATTTTGGTTAATTAAATTTACTAGTTTAGAATCATACTTAAACATCTAAAGTGGCAAATAATGATTATTAGGCTAAAAAATGACAAGTAGTTGGTTAATGTGTACAGGCTAGAAATACAATAAGCTTCTTATTCCGTTTAATAAGATATTCGAATAATCCGAATTCAATTATCATGATATATGAATCTGAATAACAAATTATGATTCAGATGAGATCCGATCCGAATAAGGCTTAGAGCTAGTTTTTTCAGTTATCAAATTATGGTTTTTTGGATTTTATTTTTTTAAACACCCATGAGAGATAGATAGAGAGAGAGTGTGTGTGTGAGAGAGAACGAGATTGTTAGGGATTTAGGTATTAGTCAAACACAAACACAATTGTGACTGCAAGAGAAAAATAATAACAAAGATGAACACATGAGATTTACGTACTTTGATCAATGTGACCTACATCCACGGGCTGCAACCAAGGTAGTATTTTATTGTCTTATGTCTCACTTTGAGGTATCACAAGTACATGATACAAATATAAAGTAGAGAAAAAATTAGGGTTTATGTAGGATCGACGTTTGTCTTTCAACATAATATTTTCCTCGCAAGCTTACTAAGTCTCACTCGTTTGATGATGCAGAATCTCTAACTAAATTGATGATAATATACTAAGTTAATGAACACAAGAAATGGTTTTTCAGGATACTTATATATATTACTTCTCAACTCAGTGTTACAAGACTCTTACAAAGCATGCATAATGAGTTACATGAGAAACTATATATACTACTATCTACAGCCGGTTATACTTAGAAAACTAGCTGGAACTTACATCTAAACAAATACTATATTGCTAGAAGTAAGGTATTTAAGATAAAATACTATCATGGATTAGGTAGTCATGACATGTCCATGACTGACCTTTTGTTACCTACTAAAGTTGGTAATTGTACTAACTAATAAAAGGTGAACAGTGAAATAAAGTATGGTTAACTAAATGGGTGTGGGAAAACGCCATGCAGTATATCAGAGTTGACAGCATGTGTCAGTTAGACCATACGTATGTCCATTGCTCCATAGTTAGTTCTTCTGAGGTTTAAATGGCTTCAGAAGAATAAGTTCTTCCGAAACCATTTATACTTCGAAAGAGATAACTTCTTCCAAGACTTCTGTGAGTCTTTATGACTTTGTCCTTCAGAAGACTTTGTTTTGAATCTTGTAATTGTTTTACTTTGGAAGGAGAACTACTTAGTATCGAAAGACTGAGTTCTTCCTTCGGAAGTTCTTCATCCTTTAAGCTTCAGAAGATCCTCAACATAGCTTCGGAAGTGAATTTTTGTCTTTAGAAGACTTTATTCAGTTGCACTCAAGGTCTTTTAAGTGTAGTTTTGGTTGCACCAGCCTCATCTGATCCAACAAACTCCCTCTAGGCTGATGCTACCAAAACTTCACTCTCTTCTTCTTTTGAAAACTTTCAACACAAAGGAAAGGAGGTATTTGTTAGTCTCCTTGTTCTTTCTTGAAGTGGTGCTGAGAAGTTTGTACAAGTCATTGGTAGAAAGGAAATCCAATCTATTGCTATGGATGACATGTACCCTATACTATGTCCCTCTAAAGAGAGTTAGTTGATGAGAATTATAGTCATATTCCCATCTAACTATAGAATCTGAAGTAGGGCCATTAAATCATTTGAAGGAATGAACTTCCTTTAGTAGTGGCACCTTCTTCTTCTTCCTTTCTTAGCTTCAGCTCCTCTTCAGTTCTTGCTTTCTTGGTTAGCTTGGCAAGATGAAGGCTACTTAGGTGACATCTGATGTAAGCAACTACTTGGGAGTTTGAGGGATTGGAGAATGGCTTCTCTTCTAATTCAGTAATGTCAATCTACTTAAGTGTGAGATGGTGTGTCAAGTCTCTTGACTTCACCATTCTCTCTTTCCATAATAAAGTTATTAGAAGATTCATCAACCTCCACCAGACAATTTTCTTTATAGGAGTGAGGGGCATATTTGACAGTGTCCCCTTTCTTGGTGTCTAGTAAAGTCACCAATCTTCTTCTCAGCTTCTTCTCTTCTTCCTTGAGGGAGTCGGAGTTTGTAGCCAAGATTTGAAGAGCTTGGTCCAGTGTTCCACTAGGTAGATCTAGGAATGAATCTCTTATGAGGGAACATGATTAGCCATCATTGTATCTTAATCTTATAGACTCTTCCTCACAAAAGATGTTGCTTAAGGTTTGGCAGTTAATGAGCTTCCCTTTGATCTCCTTGAACTCCTCTAAGGTCAGAGGCTTAGATGGTTTAGAGGATGGTTTCGGTAATGGTTGAGTTTTGGGTTGTGTTTTGGGTTTTAAGATGAGTAGTGGTGGTGGTTGTTGAGAGGCAATGCGTGAGGATGATGTTAAGGCTGATGGTGTAGGTTCATGAGTGTAAGGTTCAGTAGTGGGTTGAGTTTTGACAGGGAAGGGAAAAGGTGTAGGCTCAGGTTTTGTTAGTTGTGGTTTGGTTGTTGGTTTGGGTACCATCCTCTGTACACCTTGAGTTTGGTATACCTCCTTCCTTCTTCCTAAGTGAATGTCAGCTTTGATATCACTGACATGTCTCTGTAGGGTCTTCTCAGACATGGGACCTACTTGCCCGCCTGTGAAGCCGTGGGTCCTGAGATAAGCCTTCATCCAGGTTTTGTCTCCCACCTTCTTGGCAGCTGCAAGTTAAGCCTCTTCCTCCCTCTTTTTCTTCTCCTTCAACTTCTCCCTGGCATCTTTCTTCCTTTAATTGTTGATCTGATCTTGTTGTTTGTTAAAAAGGAACAAGATTGTCTCATTTTCATGAGGAGTCAGCTCCTCTTGAGAATAGCCCCTTGAGCATAGGAAGGCTATCCTCTACGACCTCTGCCTTTGTTTAGCTTCTTCTTTCTTTCTCCTATTCTCTTCCTCTTCGGCCAATCTTGCTGCTTCCTCCTTCTCCTTTTGCAGCATGGTTGCCTTCTCCAGTTTCATAAGCTCATCAAGTGGAAGTAGGAGCATTTTTTCATTATCCACTCCCAGATTGATGAGCCAGTCTATCACCTCCACTCTTCTTTTATTGTTGATAGACTCTTAAGCTGTTGCTGCTGCTGCCTTGCTGCTTGCAGCTAGCAGCTTCCCAGTGTTGAGTCTACCTTATTTCCCCTTTTAATTCAATCTCAGGTTTAATAGAGACCTAAGGTTGACTAAATTTTTTCCTAGTGGTAGGTGGTGCACTCAACCTTTGAAGCTCTTCAGCTCTAAAGTAGGCTACTGCAACATCAGGTGAGGGTTGTTCAAGTGAGGAGCCTATTAGATACTTGGTTAAGAATCTATGAAGATCAATAAGCATCCTCGGATCCACTTGAATTGATATGGGAGGTGGCTGAGGGAAGATGGCTGTACAGTATTATGGAGTAGGATAAATTGAAGATGGAGTTGAGATAGCCAGGGTAATTTCCTCATGACTTTAACTCTGTACATTCTCCCCCTTTTTGGTAGCATCATCTTGAGAAGTAGATGAGCTAGAGGAAGAACTTAAAGATGATGGGTTTGTGAGAACACCAAAACCGAGTTTAATCTTTTAAACTTGCTGAAAATGTAGCGGAATAACAACTTAAAAACGATTTTATAAGCTGAAAATTATGTTCTTATGGTGACATATATTTGTTTAAAACAAACCCATAAATCAAAGGATCATTATATGTGAATAAGCAAGCTATATATTTATGTAAATACACATAAAATCACAGCTACATGGAGCTGTGATTAATACCTTACTGCAGCAGCAAAAACCCGTCCAAAGAAAGGGGAACAATGTCCAAAACCGGCCAAAACTTCAAGTGTAGAAGCCCTCAAGTGTGTATACCCAAAGCCTCCTTGCAAACACCACTCTTGCTAGGTAGAATACACCAAAAACAAACTCTAAAACCCTCCTTTCAGCTGCTATGTTCCGAAATATTTAGAGAGAGAGAGAGAGAGAGCAATTTCTTATTTTTGCATGTCTTGAGTGTGGTGAGAAATGAAGACCCCTAGAAGCTTTATGATGTGTGTCATTCTCAAAATGAAAGAACCAATGGGATTCTTTAAGGGGGGTGGCCGAAAATTTAAGTTTAAAAGGGTTTCCCCCTCTTAAATTATATCACACATTCATATGTTAAAAGTGTCTTTTAACTAGACATGCAATTAACTAGTTAATTGCATGTACAAGTCATATAACTTATACAATTAACCATTTAACTTATAAGTTATAATTTCTCATTATTAATTGATGTCACCTAACTATTTAAATGACATTTCAAATAATATTATTGAACAAAATATCCTAATAAGTTGTTCCCTCTCATATG
>BJCN01016304.1:473-11811 GCA_018326445.1 Flaveria brownii | reverse complement strand
GACTGATCCAGTCACCTGGTTCAGTCATGCGACAGGTCCATAAGTATGGTTCATTCATGCGTATGGGCCATAAGTATGGTCCATTAGCATGAATGTCCACATAACTAAGTTTAACACATTTCTAAGTTCTTATTAACTTAGAACTATGTAAAAGCAACATCAAACCTATATATTTAGTTCATACATGTGAATCACATTTAATATAAAGATAACATGACATAATAAAACACATATAAACATCACAATGCATTTAATATATCATTCAATCATTTCATTACATTGGATTACATAAGTGTAAGACATGAAAGACTTTTATATTTCAGAACATAAACTAGGTACATGAATATGTATCAATATTAATAGGTCAGTGAAGGATATGGAAGTTATACCTAATGACCAGGGATCTTGGTCAACATCTAGTGGCATTGAGCCAATGATGTGGGTGTCCCTTTATGGATGCTTACGGGAGTGTTGGGACTCACCCTGAGGGCTTGAGGCTTGGGCAATGGCCTCATCAGGTTGAAACTGAGGACACTCAACACTGATATTGAGGTCAATTGTGGAGGATGGTTGGACCTCTGGCTGAGTGAGAACCCTTTGTTCCACTCTAGCCTTTTTAGCTTGAACAGGGGGGGACTTGTTCAATCAGAGTATATTGAACAAGGGTTCGTTTGGAGTGTCTTTGGTAGGTGATTTTTGTAGGGTGGGTGGAAGTAATTGGTAGTGAAGTGGTGGTGTTTCGTGTGGGTTTATCACCTAGTAGGTCTACAGGGATGTCACCAGGAGCCATTGGCTTAAGCATACTTGAAAGAAGGTTAGTGAATCTTCCAGTGAAGTTGGCGGATATCTTCTTTAGCATCTTGAAGATACCCGACCTCATTTGGGAACAACTAGGATATCTGCATATTCTAGCTTATCTTGATTATGTGTTGGATATACCTAAGATACATGTAAAATGTGTTCCTTGTGAGATTATCTCTTAAGTTATTTAGCATAGACCTAGATAGTTGAATTTGAGGCCCCATACCAACCCGTGGATCAGGTAGCCAGATAATAAGGGATTTGATCCTGACCCCCTGACTTGTTGGATAAGCTGTGCAGGATGATATGCAGCAAGAACTTCCAGTTGTATGAGAAGTTGAGCTTGTAGACTGTGGACTTGCTGACGTCTCCTCCATATCCTATTTGGGTATATGTGTATTCCAAATCTTATTTTGGGAACTCAGTGTGGGCGCTTTCATCATGAAGCTCCAGATGCTCCCTGATGGTGGTTTCACTAACAGTAATCTCCTGTCCGCATACTCTTGACCTGATAACCCTTTGATCGTTAAGCATGTCATTTTGACCATTGGCCCAGAATTAGGCCATAT
This sequence comes from Flaveria brownii, assembly GCA_018326445.1. Lineage (NCBI taxonomy): Eukaryota > Viridiplantae > Streptophyta > Magnoliopsida > Asterales > Asteraceae > Flaveria > Flaveria brownii. The sequence goes on along the minus strand of BJCN01016304.1, from coordinate 10,441 downwards.
GATTTGAGTAAATGGTGGGGTTAAAGGTCAAAGCAGTAAAATATGTTGATTGGGTTAGGAATTGAATAATTGGGGCAAAGTCATCATTCGTGGAAGAGTCAAGGATGGAGACCTGGTTGTGCTGGGGATTGAAGGCCATTGTTTGGTGAAGATACTGGTCAAAGGAGTTTGATAGTAGTAAATTGAGAGTGAATGAAGATGACAAGAGAGACTTTAGGGCTTTTACAGTAGTAAAGAAGATAATGAAAGAAGGTTGGAAATATTTAAATGGCGATGAAAACTCAAACCGATAAGGTGAAAGGACGTTTTGGGTTCCGATTTGATAGCGGTGGTAAGAAAGACTTTTTAAAATATTTTGACAATTATCAATAAAATCTCACTTTTTAAAGAGTGGGGCCAAAAGATTTCCGTTACACAGTAAAGCTTTCTTCCGAGAGTAAAATTGCTTCCGAAAGGACACTTGCGTTTCTCTATCTAGATTGTCTTCTGAAGACACTTTATCTTCCGAAACAAATTATGTCTTGGGGAGAAATCTGCTTCCGAGAGTAAAGTGTTCTTCAGAGAGAAGAATTAGTAGCCTTCGGAAGGAAACTTGATCCATGATCAAATGATCTTCCGAGGCTAAGAACACTTCAGAAGAAAAGACTTGTGCTGAGGAATTCGCCCTCGGAAGATGAATAAGGATGTCTTCTGAGGGTAAATTTCTCTTTGGAATAATTTATACTTAGAGAATTTTTAAGAAAACCTTTTCTAATAGGGCTTAGATTGTAAATAGACAACTTAAACATGACATATTTTAAAAAGATTTTCAAAATAGATTTACTAATCAATGTTGATCATCGCAATAACTGTTACTAAATACTTAAATCTTTGTTCATCAAAGGCTTTGGTGAACAAATAAGCATATTGTTCATTTGAATCAACTTTGACTAGTTTGATCAAGTTTTTCTCATTTATATCTTGAATAAAATGATATCTGATGTCAATATCTTTTGTCCTGGAGTGCTTGACTGGATTTTCTGTGATAGAAATAGCACTCTTATTGTATATGTAGATAGGAGTCTTCATGAAGTTGAAACCATAGTCTAACATCTGATTCTAAATCCACAGTAGTTTAGCACAGCAGCTTGCAGTAGTAATGTATTCAGCTTTAGCAGTTAATATAGAGAAGCATGATTGGTTCTTGCTTTCTAAGAGATGATCCTTACACCAAAAAATTTACATCCTCCTGATTGGATTTCTTGTTAATATTACAGCCACCGTAATCATTGTCGATGTATCCATAAAGGTTGAAATCCTTGTTCTTAGGATACCAAAGGCCTAGTTTGGGAGGCCCTTTAAGATATCTAAGGATTCTTTTGACAGTAATTACGTAAGACACCTTGGGAGCAGCCTAATATCTTGCGTAGATGCAGGTTGCAAACATGATATCAGGTCTACTTGTAGTAAGATACATTAGAAATCCAATGATTACCCTGTACTGATGCTGATCAGTATCCTCCCCCTTAGAATCAGGGTAAAAATTTTTGTATTAGTGTCTTGGCTGCTTACAATCTTTCATATCAAATCATTCTAAGATGTCCTTAACATACTTAGATTGATTGATGAAGAACCCTTCATATATATCTACTTCACTTGAATTCCAAGGAAGAAATCCATCTTTTCCATGGAACTCATCTCAATTTTCTCTTCATGATGCGTTCAAAGTCTTTACATATTTGGTTATTTGAAGAACCAAGTATGATGTCATCAACATAGACTTGTACTAGCAACATATCATTCCCAGAATTCTTTATGAAAAATGTCTTATCTACGATGCCTCTAGTGTAGCCATTTTTAGGAGAAACTGAGACAGTATCTCATACCACAGCCTAGGTACTTGCAGCAGCCCATAAAGAACTTTATCTAGTTTTCACACATAGTTAGGGTGTTGTGGGTCTTCAAATCCAGGTGGCTGACACACATAGATTTCTCTGTCGATATCCCCATATAGAAATGCACATTTGACATCAAGTTGAAACACTGTGAAGTTCTTGGATGCTGCAAAAGCTAGGAAGATTCTCATAGCCTCTAGTCTTGCAATGGGTGCAAAGACATCAGTGTAATCTATCCCTTCCTTTTGTGTGTATCCTTGAATAACAAGTCTTGCCTTGTTATTTATGATCAAACCTCTATCATCTCTTTTATTCCTAAACACCCACTCCGTGCCAATAGGGACTTCACTAGGTGGCAATGGACATAAGTTCCACACCTTTTGTCTCTTGAATTAAAGCAAATCCTCTAGCACTGCTTCAACCTAATTGTTTTCCTTAAAATATTTTTCCACGGTTTTGGGTTCCATTTGAGAGAGAAAGCATGAGTACAAGCAGGCATTCCTATTATGGGTCTGACTTCTTGTTTTACGCCTTCTAAGACATCCCCAATGATGTTTTTAGCTGGATGAGTGTTGTGAATCCTGAGTCTTGGAATTACATCTAGTTGCATAGATAGATCCAAGTTTGAAAAGTTTTTCTCAGGATTGTGAACATTGGTTCTAGGTGATGTTTCACACTCATTTCAATGAGAACTGATTGAATGAATGAGTGACAACATCAATGGTGTTTTGTTGTGAAGCAGTATTAATAGTTGTTTGTTCCTCCAGATTACTACCTTCATCAGCTTAGTGTTGAGAGTTAGAGTTGTCAGTTATTGAGCTCTGAAGCTCAACTAGCTGAGAACTTGTTAAAGCTCCATAATTTTATATGATGTTCAAGCTTTCAGGACTTTCTATAACGGGAGCTTGCTCTTCATGTATTCTTAGAGAAATTGGAATAGGTCTAGGTAACTCAAATAGCTGATCATCAGAGGAGTCATTTTGAGTTCCTGTTCCAGCTGAAACATTCCACAAGATGGTTTAGAATAGTTGGGAAACAATTCTAAGGAAAAGATATGGCCAGGGCCATTCCCCTTAACACAAGGAGTATGGTCATTTACAATAATGTTAGATTATTCCTTAAATTGTTGATTCTTAATGTTGAATAGTCTGAAGGATTTAGAGCTTGAAGAGTATCCAACAAAGATAGCATCATCCGACTTTTCAGTAAATTTTGCAAATTGTCTTTTGTGTTAAGTATGGTACACCTGCTACCAAAGGACCTTAGAAAGCCAATAAACGGTGGTCTCTTGTTCCATAGCTCATAAGGGGTTTTTCTATAGGGTTTAACAACAAGAACCCTACTCTACACATAACATGCACTGTTGTCTACCTCTGCCCAAAAAGTTAGAGGCAGATTTGAATCAGCTAACATAGTTCTTGTAGCCTCAATAATAGTCCTATTCTTCCTCTTAGCAACACCATTCTGTTAAGGAGTTTTAGGAGCACTGTATTGTTTGGTAATCCCTTTTGAGTTACAAAATAAGTCAAGAACTTGATTCTTAAACTCAGTCCCTTGATCACTTCTGATTGTTTTTATGTTGTGATCAATTTGATTTTCTATTTTAAGAATAAAAGATTTTAACATTTTAGCAGTTTCATCCTTAGCTCTTAAAAATAATACCCATGTAAATCTTATAAAATCATCAATATCACAAGGTAATATGATTTCCTTTCAAAGCTCATTATACTTGTCGGATCAAAAAGATCCATGTGCAATAAGTGTAATGGATTGGAGAAGGAATTAACCTCTTTAGATTTGTGGGTTGCCTTATGTTGCTTTTCTTTAAGACAAGCAACACAGTTATCTTTATAGAAAAACTCCCTTTTAGGCACTCCATGTACCAAGTTATTTGTAACCATCTTATTCATGGTTTTAATATTAACATGACACATTCTTTTATGCCAAAGAGTTGATTCATCACTATTTTCTTTGGAAAGAAAGCATGAAACTTCACCCAGTGGGGAAGCATTGTTCATATCCAACTTGTACATATCACCTCTCCTTGAAGTTCTAAGAAGCACCAATTCCTAAGGAATTGTCATCCCAGGTTTAAGGATAATGCACTCATGCTCTGTGAAAGGTATTTGGTGCTTTTGATCACGGAACTGAGAAACACTCAAGAGATTGTATTCAAGTTGTTTGACAAAGTGTACTTTGTCTACTTTTAACTTACCATTAGATACACTACCTTTACCAGAAATGTATCCTCCAGCTTCACCTCCAAATTGAACAGGACCTCTATCAAAATGTTGAAATTCTTATAGGAGAGATATGTTCCCTGTCATGTGCCTGGAGCATCCACTATCCAAATATTTCCAATCTTGTCATGTGGATATCCCTACACACCAGGTGAAACAATTAGTTACTATTAGAAGCCCAAGCCTTATTGGTCTTGGGCTCTTCCAATGTTGATGACATAATTGAACCAAAATGTATGCATGGTGGGTACAATTATGGTTTGTGAAGAAGAGGCTTGGGTTGTAGCATCATATCTGATCTTCCATTCCATCCTATGGTTGATCAGTGTAGATGAGCCTGAAGAGGCTTAAGCAGCAGGACTTGCTTCCTAGGATTCTTTGTTCTCAAAAGAAGTTATCACCACCTTCTATTCCAAAGTAGTGTTCTTATGGCAAGACTTTAAAAGATTCCTTTTGTTCCTTTGTTTTTCTTGGGCTTGTTTTTCAAAACTATTTTTCTTTAGGAAGAATGAGTTTCTTCTGAAAACAACTTTGCTTTGGAAACAAGCTTTCCTTTCTTTAACACTTGAACCATATGATAGGGTCCAAATATGAAGCCTTCCTTTACTCCTTCTTTATTAACATTATTTGCATAATGTGTGCTTGTAGAATTGTAGTAACAATCTTTAGCCATATGGTTATGCAAGCCACAAATTATGCATTCAATGTTAATTTTAATGGGGCATGAGGGCTACTGTTTCTTGAACTTCTTGTCTTCTTCAACAGCCTTCCCTTTTAACTTCTGATTCTTTAGCTGGACAGAAGTACTGGTACTACACTCCTTTCCTGAATCAGAGTTTCTAGCCACTTGGAATCTAGCTGAGATGAAAACACCCTTTTGCCTAGGGTCTATTTTCATCTGACTCAACCACCTTCTTAGCAGTTTTCCTAGCTATCCTGATCTTGTTCTTTCTTTCTTTGGTGGTCAGATATTCATCCTCAGCTGTGTGGATGAGTTTTCTACCTTATCCTTCACTATGGTGGTCATCATTATTACATCATTCTTCTTCTCAAAGGGGAGTACATCAGCAGTTCGAACCTCTTGCTCATAAGTTTCACCCCTTGGTTGTCTTATAGACACATAAGAATATGGTGAAGTTGTTTCATTGGTTCTCAACTCACTCTTGTTTTGATAGCATACCTTTGAGTGGGAGGATGATGTAAGAATATTGTTGAAGTTATGCTCTTGAATAGCATACTTCTCTACTTTAGCCTTAGCTATTAATAGTTAGGCTTGAGTCTCAGTCAACTTAGAAACCAAGTCTTTTATTTGAGCCCTGTAGTTTGAGTGTTCATGTTTTAAAGAGGATACAGTTTTCTCTAACTCATCAATTTTAAATTTATAGTTAGATTCTACTCTCTTAAAATCATGTTTTAGTATGTTTAAGGACTTAATATCAAACTTGATCTCCCTATTGTTGTCCTGATACATTTTAACCTTAGCTATATAGACTGGAGTATAGAGATATTCATATACCTTAGTATCATCAATTCTAGCCATGAGAGCTTGAGTAGGGGTTACATCTTGCACCATGAAGCTCCAATCGACCTCTTGAGCAACAGCTTCCATATACTGCTCAGTTGGCTTGGTTGCAGCCTTTGGGGTAGCATGATGTTGGGAGGCTTGAGATGCTCCAGGCTTAGATCCAGGAGCTGTGCATTCCCTTACAAAATAACCAGTTTGGTTATAGTTGTAACACCTGGCCTTTGACCTATCAAACCCAAACTTGCTGCTAGTTGGGTTCTGGGGAAATTGCCTTCTAATTCTCTTAAAAAACTTATGTGCTTTGTAGGTTAAAAGAGCCATCTATTAGACAATGTCCATGTATTCTGCATTATCTAGGCTAAAACACTCTAGATCATCAAAACATAATTGAAAATACCCGAATGTTCATTTCCTGAAACAAAAGCACAGATATCCTAAAGAGGACTTTGTTGAGCTTGTTAAGACCTGGGTGTCTCAGGAAATGTGATGTAAGGCCTAAAGGAGTATGATGGCTATTGACTGTAGTTCAGGTACATCTAGGGTTAGGGAGTTCTTAACCCTTCAGCAACATGTAGAGTATTGCTTACAGGAGGTTTTGAGCTTCTGTTCATCTGATGACCCTTCTGAGTCTGCATTTCCATACTGTATCCACTAAGGACCCCATATAGTTCAGTCATGGTGAGTGTATTCAGATTCTCAGTTCTCTTAATAGAGACATAATAGAAAGTCCATTCATGAGGAAGTGTACTCATGAACTTTCTTACCATGTTTCTCTTTTCAAGAGTAACTCCCATGCACTGAAGAGATGTTATTAAGTCCACATATCTAAAGTATTATTGGCTTAAGGTCTCACCAACAATATAAGTGAAGTTTTCAAACTTCTGCTGTAGTACATCCTTCTTGGACTCTTTGAATTTAGAGGAACCGAAGTACATTATTATCAAAGCATCAAAGAGTTCTTTGGTTGTTTTGCAGTCTTCAAAGCCTAGCATCATGGAGTTTGGTATGGCTATGAGTAGCATAGTCATTGCCTTGCTATCGATGTCCATTCGTTTGAAGTCTTCATCGGAGTAGTCTTTAACAGCCTTTTCAATCATGGCACCATTACCAGTTGGTGATGCCACCTTTAGCTTGTATGGACCATGAGTGACAGACCACCACATCCGGCTATCTTGATACTTGATGAAACCTTCAATGTGTTAACACCAGCTCCTAAAATTATCAAGAGTAATAAAAGGAGCCTTAGTCATGGTTTCCATCTCAGTTTCATAGTATTTCTGGTTGAGGGAAATTTTTGTAGAGTGAGTGAGTATGAAGAAACAAAGGTTATTTGGGATGGGTATATCTCACAATCAAGAGCCTGGAAGCTCTAATACCAATTGCAGGATCAGTGTTTGTCTCTCAACATAATATTCTCCTCACAAACTCACCAAGTCTCACTCGTTTAATGATGTAGAATCTCTAGCTAAGTTGTTAATAATATAATAAGTTAATGAACACAAGACTTGGTTTTTCAAGATACTTGTATATATTACTTCTCAACTTAGTATTACAAGACTCTTATAAAGCATGCTAAATGAGTTACAAAGAGAAACTATATATACTACTATCTACAGCCGGTTATACTTAGAAAACCAGGTGGAACTTACATCTAAACAAATACTACATTACTAGAAGTAAGGTATGTGAGATAAAATACTATCCTAGATTAGGTAGTCATGACATGTCCATGACTTCCTTTTGTTACCTACTAAACTTGGTAACTGTATTAACTGATAAAAGGTGAACAGTGGAATAAAGTATGGTCAACTACATGGGCATGGGAAGACTCCATGCAGCATATCAGAGTTGGCAGCATGTGTCAATCAAACCATACTTATGTCCACTGGTCCATAGTAAATTCTTTCAAAGGTAAAATAGCTTTGGAAGAATAAGTTCCTTCAAGGCCAATTATACTTCAGAAGAATCAACTTCTTCTGAGTATTTTGCAAGTCTCAGAACTTCACTCTCTGGAAGGATTTGCCTTGGATCTTCTAAATTGAACACTTCGGAAGGAAACTACTTAGTTTCTGGAAGACTTAGTTTTCCTTCGGAAGCTCTTCATACTTTAGTCTTAGGAAGATTTCAGTTTGTCTTTAGAAGGGTTGATTTTGCTTTGGAATACTTTCTTCAGTCTTACTAAAAATCTTCTAAGTGTAGTTTTTATTGCACCAGCCTCATCTGATCCAACACATGTCACTAGAGATCAAGGTGTCTAGATGTGTACTGCTTGCAAAACATGCTTGACCTTCCTCTACATGATCTCTTTGACATGATAAGAGACTTCAAAAGTCTAGGGAATGCTGACCAATTGATGATAAAGGGAATGGTCTTGATTCTAATAAGGATTGACAACAGATGAAGTTCAAGACTCAAAGTTATCCTTTAATTTTGGTAGCATCAGCCTAGGAGGAGTTTGTAAGAGTTATGCTTAGAGGCTGATGCAACCAAAGAGCTCTCGTCATACACATGTGAAGTACAAGAAAAGTTACTTCGGAAGATTTGATACAACTTAATGAAATTCACTAAGTATCAAATCTTCTAAACGCAAAACACTATTTCTTCCGAAGCCAAAGATAAAGTTTTTCGAAGCTTCAATACAAAGTCTTTCGAAGCCAAGAGAATGATTTATTCAGAAGAGAGAAAATACATGCTCTATCTTACATACTTTTGACAAAAGTTGAACCACTTTTCACTACCATCTCTGAGGACTCACCAAATTATACAAGTTGGTGAAATGTCCATACTTTTATCAACTATAGATTAAGGTCTTAGAGTCTGTAACTTTCTACCTTTGTACTTTTATCCTTTTTGTTATAGATAAGGATTTGAGCTATGACATGTCATAGTCACTAGTCAAAAGGCAATCTACCTTTTGACTTTACATTGATTTTGTTGTCTAGATTAGTATTTCAGCTGGCCTATAAAGAATGGTTGGTTGTAGGATTAGTATAAAGTATCTCAGGTACCTGTCCTTAGGACTAAGCTTTGTAACATTTGTAATACACTTAAGAGAAATATACATCATTCTTGAAAACTAATTACTTGTGTTCTTATTGTGTTCTTTACTTGTGTTCTTTGTTTCACTTTAAGTAAGTTTCCTATTTGATCTATTAAGTGTTCTAGTCTCTTCAAACTTGTGAAACTGTTGCATTGATCTCCTTCACCAGTCCTACACATTTTGATATTGATCAAGTAATCAATCTTTGATTTTTATCAAGATTTTCATCTAAGGGTGCCGATAAGTTTAATTTTTTTTCAAACAATTTGGTTCTTGTTTGTTCATGTTCTTACTTTTATTCTACAAGAATCATTAGATTCATCATCTAACGTTCATCTTTTATTGATTATTTTGGACGAATTGGATCACCACAAGCCGGTAAACCCTAATGTTGGATTGTTCTTGTAATTCTTTTCTTTGATTTGTAATCCATAGTAATATGGTCTTTATGAAAAATTAGGAAATATATTTCAATAAAAATATAATATGAATGTTAATGGAATGATTAAACGTGATAGGAACTAGTTTAGGTGCTAATCGACTTGAAACGTGAACCGAAATTTTAGAAATATAATTAAACGAATTGGTACTGAAATCTATGTAAAACTAAGGGTATAATACAATAGATAGGTCAAATAGTTCATGAACTAAACGTAGGTCTAGGTCTCGGTTTAATGATGGATAAAATTGTTGATTTAGTGTACAAAGGACAAGATTGGAATTTTTATACAGCTTAATGTAAGAGAAATAGGACATTTTTATACATGTCATAACATGGTTATACAAAACCCAAATGAGTAAAAAGTTTTATCTTAAAACAACTTCGGAGAGTCCTCTAACTAAAACAAGTGGTATTGCATCAATCTGAGATCGTTTGGTCCTCCAAACATTATAAGCAAAATTAAAGGTCAAATGTGTTAAGTTCGGGCAAAATGTTGGCTATGTTCATAAAGTCATATCTCCATCGTACTTCATCCAATTTAGTTTATATTTTTGGAAGTTAGTTTAATGTAAGGCCCCCTTTCCAGGGAAACCTAACAGTTGGTCATTCATAGCAAAACATAGATTTAAAGCAATCATTTACTCATATATGTATAAATGTATATTGCAGCGGAAAAATACGGTGATTTCAATTCATTACATTGTAGATAAATTAAATATAAACATTGTTTTTATACATCAAACTCCTTAAAATCTCTTTTAAACTCTTCTTCATCAGGGATGTCGGCCTTCAAGTGCCAAGAAGCTTCGGTCCCATGCTTTTATTCCATAACCCTAAATTTCACCTG
>BJCN01015249.1:0-14845 GCA_018326445.1 Flaveria brownii | reverse complement strand
TATATATATATATGTATATATATATATGTATATATATATAAATGTGTATATATATATATATATGTATATATATATGTGTATATATATATATATATTTACAAAATTTAGATTAATTAGATTAACGATTTTACACGAATTAGGGTATTAGAATTTATATTTGGGGTTTTGTCAATTATATTTAACAATTGGGAACCAATTATATTTTCTTGAAATAAAATGAAAAGAAGTATATTATATTTTGTATACATAAAGATATAAAAAAGAAAACGTTTATAACAATTTGTAAGATATATTTATAAATTTTGAATAAAGTTTTATAACTAAATGAAATAAACACGATTTAAACAATAATTTAAAGGCAACGTTTGATCTAATACTAATTTTTTTTGGATTAAACTATTATTTAAAATCTATTCTTTATAAAAATAAACTAATTATAACATTAGTTTAGAATATTTAATAAAAATATGAAAGTATTTTTAAGAAATAATTTACTGAAAATAATTAAGTAACTTCTAAAATAAAGGAGGTTTACAAGCTTATTTTATGATTTTTAGAAATTTTTATATATTTTTTAATGCCCAAAAAGCTTTTAAAAAAATGATAAGGGTGCCCGGGTTCGAACCTGGGACCTTATGATGGTAGGGGCGAGTGTTTAAACAGTGAACAAGGGCCGCGGCCTTGGTTTACTTTGGGTTTAAATTGTTTTAAACCCAAATTAAGAGGTTTCCCCCAAACCTCAAGAACCTTAGTTTGCTCTTGATCCAAATCAACACCAATTCGAATGTGTTAAAGATTATAATCATGGGGCTTTTGATCCCCATGTAAAAACGAGTGTGAGGGTGTTTAGATTCACCTGAAATGATTATGAAATCACGAGTATGAAGCCAAGAAAGATCGCGACGGGGATGACTTCGATTCGAGAAGAAATTGATGATCACAATCGAATTCGTTACACAGGAAGTTTCCAATGACTTCTATGATCAAAAGCCCTCTATCAATTACGTGTAATGGAACTCAAAGGGCGGAAATAGACTATGTTGCAGGTCATGATTAAGGTGAGAATCGAAGGTGATGCTAGTGTTTGTTTCAGGTGAAATTGGAAGTAGTATACGTTTAGGATTAGGTAGATGATTGTTTAGGTCCGTTTAATTAGGTTATTATTAAAGTTAAATGCTCAAATGGCTATGAGATTAAAGGTTGATCGGTTACTCGATTGATTGGGTACATAACCGTCGTTTAAGTCCAATTAAAGGGTTTAATGGAGTTCGAATCGTGTTCATAAAGCGGTTGGAACGATTTGAGGATGGAATTTGAAGCGAAAATAAACGTTTGGAGGTCGCCGGAGCTCGGGCGGAAGGTGGCCGGAGCTCTACTGCCGGAAATACGGGATCAAGGGGGGGGGATCTGAGTTTTTATAAATTTCCGGCTTTGGCCCCTGTGGTTTAATAGTTGACATTTTATGTTTAAAACTTCAATTTTAAGTTTCCAAATTGACAAATAAGCCACCTTTATAAACTTTAAGTTTAGCATTATATTAACTTGTTAACTTTTATAACTTGTCATTTATATAACTATTATTTTACTATTATTATTATTATTAATATTATTATTACTATTTTGATTATTATTATTATTATTATTATTTTATTCATTAATATTATTGGCATTATTATTAATACTATTATCATAATTATTATCCTTCAATTTAATAGTTATACTATTAAGTTTTATATTAAAAATTAATGACGAACAAACAACTAAGCATAAGTAACCCTCAAATTTCATAAAAGGCATAAATAGTCCTTACAGGAACTTAACAAAGTTAACTTTAATTAACAAAATTACAGGATGTTACATGACTCATTTAGATTAATATGATAACGTACATACTGACAAACAGGGAACATGATATCCGGTTGCTTGCAGTAATATACATCAGAGATCCGATCATTAATCGATACATATGTTGATCAATATCTTCACTCATGAGATCTGGAGTCAAAGTAAGACAAGAAGACATAGGAGTTGGAGCTGTCTTGGAGTCTTGAAACTTGTATTTATTAAGAATAGTATGAATATACTTTTCTTGATGAATCAATATACCCTTATCACCATGTTTAACTTGGATGCCCAAGAAGAATGATATCTCTCCAAGTTAACTCATCTCAAATTTCTTCTTCATCATAGCTTCAAATTCCTTACAAATATCATCATTAGTATATCCAAAGATAATATCATCGACATAAACTTGAATGAGAATAAGATCATCAACAGTCTTTCTTATGAATAATGTTTGATCAATAGAACCTCTTGTATAACCATTTGCAAGCAAATATTCAATAACAGTAGCATACCAAGCACGGGTGCTTGATGTAAGCCATAAAGTGCTTTGTTCAATTTATAAGCATACTCAGGATGATCTGGATCTTCAAAACCCGGTGGTTGACAGACATAGGTTTCCTCTTTCATTTCACCATATAAGAAAGCAATTTTGACATCCATCTGATAGACTTTGAAGTTCTTGTATGAAGCAAAAGCCAGAAATATCCATATAGCTTCAAGTCTTGAAACTGAAGCATATACTTCTTCATAATCAAGTCCTTTAATTTGATAGAATCCTTGTACAGCAAGTCTAGCCTTGTTGCGAACAATCATATTTTTTAATCCATCTTATTCTTTGTTCCGATTGTCAACTTACCCTTTGGTAGTTCACACAGATGCCAAACATTAAGCTTCTTGAATTGCATCAACTCATCTTGCATGGCCTTTCCCCAACTGTTTTCTTTCAATGCCATTTCAACATTCTTTAGCACTATTTGAGAAATGAAACATGAGTACGAGCATGGATTTATTGCTCCAGAACAACTTCGAGTCTGAAGACCTTGTGATAATGGAACAATAATGGCTTCAGTTAGATGTTCCTTATGAATTCTTAGCTGAGGCATGGCATCTTCAGATATAACTTCATCTAAGTTAGACATATGACCCACTTGTTCTTCAGCAGTATTTCCTCTTTCAGGTTGATATACAATATCTTCTTCTTGATAACTATCATTATCAATAGATAAATCATCAAATGGAAATTGAATGATATCAATTAGATCATCTTACGTATAAGAAAAACTCTGATCAGAAATTTATGGAGCTTGCTCAATAGCAGGACCAGTTTGAATTACATCAGATTCAGAAACCTGTGGAACAGCTGTACTTGGTGTAGAAGAAGCTATGTATGAAGATATTCCTTGTGCTTGAGAGGAATTAGATCCAAGATCATCAGCAAACAAATCCTGAATCGAGGATGTCAAAGGAGTAGAAGCTGTAGAAACAACAGACGAACGATTAAATGTTTCAAATAATAAACCATAATCATGAACCCATGAAGGTGCAGAACCTGTATTAGTTTTGTTAGACTCATGCCAATCAATATTAAATAACTCAATTATTTATTTTCATCTTTTATTATAAACCCGATATGCAACTTTATTGGCTGAATAACCGACAAAATAACATTCATCAGCTTTTTCATCAAATTTTGATTTTGAAACAGATGTGTTTAACAGTGTGCAACAACATCCAAACATTTTGAAATATTTGACTTTAGTTTTATGTTTGAAAAAGATTTCATAAGGAGTCATATTTTTTTGTTTATTGATTAGAACACGATTCTGAACATAACAAGCAGTGTTAAGAAATTTAGCCCAAAAGAATGAAGGTAATTTGGTTTCTGATAACATTGTTCTGGCAGATTCAATTAATGTTTTGTTTCGTCTTTCAGCAACTCTATTTTGTTGAGGAGTTCCTGCTGAACTGAATTGTCTTGCTATACCCTTTGAATCACAAAATTCATTCAATGTTCGATTACAGAATTCGGTGCCATTATCACTTCGAATGCATTTGACTGTTTTGTCAGTCTGATTTTCCACTAGGGTTAAGAACTTTATCAGCAAATGAGGTATCTCATATTTAGTTGCTAAAAAGAAAACCCATGTAAATCTAGAAAAATCATCAGTAATGACTTAACAATATGCATGACGTCCTAAACTCAAAACATTAACTGGACCAAACAAATCAATATTTAATAGTTTTAGAATATAGTCAATTTTGGCATGATCAACTGGTTTATGGGGTAATTTATGTTGTTTGCCTTTAGAACATGACTGATAATGTTCTGTTAATTAAAATTCTTCCAAAGGCAGGCCAACCACATGATTACCTCTAACCAACTTATTCATATTTTTTATGTTTACATGACCAAGACGACGATGCCATAACAATGAATCTCTCTCCGAGGCTTTAGATAACAAACATGACGTAGTTACGAATGAATAAGATCCATTCATGTCAAGTAAGTATGTGTATTTGTCTCTTGGAGTTCTCAATAAAATCTATTCATCAGGGATTACAAATCCAGGTTTTAAAATTAAACATTCTTTATCAGTGAAGTGTGTTGAATATTGATTGTCATAAATTTAAGAGACACTTAACAGATTGTGTTTTAGTTCCACTACAAAATTGACATCTTCAAAGCTTAACACACCATTTGACATTGTACCTTTCTTTGTAATTTTACCTCCTTTGTCTCTAACAAAAATAACATATCCTTCGTTATAAGGTTTGATGTTGTTTTAACAGAGATATATTACCAGTCATGTGCCTTAAACATTCATTGTCAATGTCCCAAACACTGTTGATGCTGGGTCTTGGATGTTCCTGCACAAATGAAGTGTTTATTCATTTTTAGGAACCCAAGCCATGGTTGACTTGAGTATGCCATTTTCATTTAAATACGATACAGATTTTAATATCATATCTCTTTTATCATTGAAGATGTAATCTTCAACAATATTAGGTACTGGTTCCTTTTCTTTTACTTCCATATTTGAATTGGTTTTATCAGATTTGAAACCACTTTCTTGAAAGTATTTTATGGAGAAGATGAATCGTCATCAACAATTAAAGGTTTCTTATTTGTATTTTTCTTTCGCAAAGTTATATTTGGTTGATCATTTCTTTTATCAGCAAAATATTTTGAATGATTCAAATTTCTTTTAAATTTTGCGTCAATGAAAAATTGTTTTCTGTTATTAGCAATAGAATCATGAAACCTTTGTTTACTTGTCAATAATTTATGATTACAATTTTTAGCAATGTGATTTGGCTTTCCACATACATAACAACACATATTTTGATACACATTTTTCTCTCGAGTTGTTTTCTCAATCTGGTTGATGATAACTTTCATAATTATCATAGAATCTGTCTTTAGTATGTCTTTGGCCTAAAGATTCTTTAATAGTCTTTCGTTTTCCCTTTTCATTTGAATTTGTCCTAAGAGAATGTGTCTCTTTTGTTGCTAACGAGGCTTTTATTTGAACTTTGTCTTTATGACCAGAAAGTACTAGAGTAAGACCAGTTTCTTTTGTACCTATGCTACACATATCTTGTTTCACAGAATTAGAAATAATACGAGATTTACTTTTAAAGAAACTTACATTGGTTTTAATAAAAATATAATCTTCTTTATCAATGTTGCCTTTTGAAACAAATCTGTTCTTGAAATCAGTTTTCAAGTCAGATACTGATGTTGTAACTCATTTTCCTTCTTTGGTCTTAAACTCAATTTTTTATTTAAGTTTCTTTTCTTTGTTTGACAACTTTAAACTATCATTTGAAACATAAGAAACTTCAGAACTTTTATTGATTTTTGAAGATGAATTACAAGCAAAATTTTCATTACAAGTTTTATTTCCTTATGAACTAATTCATCATCACTCTGTCACTCTTCAACCAAACCGTCCTTCTTCACACATTCTACAAAAGAATTATCATGATTAACTTTAATTGCAGTTTTGATGCTAAGGTCAACAGTCAGTGACATAATTGTAGTTTTTATGCTAAGGTCAATAGTTAGTGACATGTTGACTGAAGGTGTTAAGTCAGACTATGGTTGAAAACCTAAACCATAGGTCTCTTCATCACAAGTGTTAATAGATGAAGGCAAAGAAGAATAATCATGATTAATTGGTGATGCAATGTTAGAATATCCAACTCCACTCTTACCACCATTAATCTTTTATGTGATTTGAGATTTGATAATACCTTCAACCATGCTTGAAGATAATTCAATTTCTCAACACTCAGTTTAGATAAGAGTTCACTGTTTAGTTTATTGATTTCCATAGATAGCTCATTGTTATGTGTTGCCAAATTATTTATGTTACAATTTTTGTCATAAAGATCTAATTTTGATTGATAAATTGATTTGTTTAAACCGTCTATCTTTTCGTTAAAAATTTTCTCATCAGTTTTATATTTACGAGCTTGATATTGAAGTTTCTCAACTTTTAAGATCAGATGCTCGTTGTGAACTCTATATCTTTGTACATTTCAATGCATTCATTAGAACAAAGAGAAATATATAACTCATCGATTTCAGATTTCCTCTTCGTCTCTTCATGGACAACATTCACCATGAAGGCCTTTTCGACAAGCCTTTCTGCTTCATTTGCTGGAGTAGTCTCAACAACATGTTCTTTCAAAGCATAAGTAGAAGCTGGAGTATCCTCAACAGCTATAACCTTCTTTCCTTTAATAGCGGGAGTAACCTCAACAGCTTGATATTTGACTTCTTTAATTTTGACTGGAGTAAGCTCAACAGTCATTTCTTCTTTAAGTTCAACTTGAGCTGGAGTAATCTTAACAGCTATCTCATCATAATCTTTCATAGCTTCACAGTTCTCTTCTTCTACCTTTACCTCTTTAACTTTCTTCACAGACTCAGCCTTAACACTTTCTTCTTCACCAAACACACCATCCAATAGATCAAAAGACATAATTTCTACAAATAGGTTGTCTTTACCATGCTCCTCTCCTGTTTTGATCTCAGCCAACAAAGTAGTGGATAACTTGATATCAAGTATTCTAATTGATCAGACCAATCATACTCCTCATTAGTCTATGATACCAATGCTTTGTTCTTTGATGTACTGGCTTGATCAGTCTTTGTTTCCACCTCTACTATCACCATCTTCTTCCTAGTATCAGATTGAGCAAATCTTCCCTCACTGCATTCTCTAGCAAAGTGATCGGGTTTGTAACAGTTATAACATCTTAAACTAGACTTATTAAACCCTATCTTGCTAGAGTTGTTCAATCCGAATACTTTCCTGACTGTTCTTCTTGCAAAGTTCTTGGAATGATACACCACCATGGCCATATGATATTTGATGTCATTTTCTTCAACAATATGAAGGTTTACTTGTTATAGATCATCAACCATGATATTGGATGTGTTGAGTTTACCGGCAGAGAAAGCTTCATAACTGTTCATGAATAAGGTGAATAAAGCAAGATGCTATTCTTCAATCTAAATGGTTTGCTTGCTGGGTTGAGAATTTACAACAAGAGCTGGTTGTGTTTGTTGAGCAGCTTGAATCTGAGGATAGGATTGAGATTAGGATTGGATTGAAGGTCGGACATAGGAATTTTGATGAGTAGCTTGATATTGAGACAAGGATTGGGGCAAGATTTGATCTTTGATGGTTGGATGTGCAGTAGGTGTTAGTTGTTTTTGTTGCTGACATAGTTAATAGTAGCTGACATAGTAATTAGGATTACTAGCCATTTTGGCATACTGTGCCGATGCTTCAGCTCCCATTGTATTGATGTAATTTGCATCCCTTTTCTTATCATCCATATCTTAATATTTGATGGTTGAGATGAGATCACTGAGTGTCAAGGTGAACAAGTCCTTCATTCTCTTGATAGTAGTGCAGTTGTTGTTCCAGCTATAAGGTAGAAAATTTAACAGCTTTTTGTTAACTGCTATATTCTCCAAGATAATTCTTGCACACTTCATTTTTGTGATCAGCTTCATAAATCTTGACATCTGTGCCTCCAAGTTTCTCCCAATATGTGACTAAACATGTTAAACTCTTGGTTTAACATATCTTTCCTGCTTTCCCCCATATCCTTGTTCCCTATAATCTATTCCTCCATGGCATCCCACAAATCTTTAGCCTTAGTATAGTCTTTAAACTTTTGTGCTATCTCAGTGGCCAAGGCCATTGTGATAGCAGCATAGGCTTTGTAATCAAGCTCTTTCTTCTTCATATCCTCCTCGTCTCATAAGTGTTCAGGTTTTGGAACCAATTTACCCTTGTCATTCTTATATACCAGAATGTATGGACCTTGTTTGATTGATCGCATCATCCAGGGTTCCGTATATATGACATGCTTCTCAAACCTAAATGCCCAGTTGGGGTAGTCTTCTTTACTGAGCAGTCTCGGTGGCTTTGTGCTTGTACCAATTTCATTGTCGTGATTCAGTGTAGCAGTGATGTGCTTAAGATTGGCCATCTTTCTCAAAATCATAAATCAAATTCTTCAGAAAACTTCAAACTTAGAGTTCTCGCACGAAAGCTTCAAGCTCTCGTGCGAAACCTTCCAAGTTCTTACGCGAAAAGTTTTGTAACTGACTTTTGTGAATGCTTCAACTTTTAACGTGAAAGGAATCTTTTTGTAACAAACTATTGTAACTAACTCAAGTTCTCACGCGAAAACTTAGTTTTCACAGAAAATCAAAAGTTTTCGCCTGGCCTGTTCTCCTTGATTTCGACTGTTTCACCCTTAATTTTTCACCAAATTGATTAAAATTTGATTAATCAAATGTTCAATTAGTGATTTAGGTTCAGTTATGATCCTAATTGTCTCTAATAGATTCAATTAATTGTGTTTTAATCTAAAAAGATCACCAAATCGATGAACGTCAAGTCTAGCACCTTCATAGTCTTCAAACAATCAACTTTAGCAGAAATCAAGTAGAGTTACTTCAAATAGAGACGAATTCAACCTCATGAACTCTTCAATTTCACTTCTTGAATATTCAATCAATCGATCAAGAGCATACCAAGTTCTGGTACCAATTGTATGGATCAACACATTACAATGATCGATCTCGTAATGAATATGCGGAATGTAGACACCAAGGATAGATTGAATCAATTGAAGAACAAAACACACAATGTAAATAACTTCGAATATTGTATTGCTCTCTGATTTGATAAGTGTTACAAGAAAATTGAAATCAGGAAAATGAGACTAAGCTTAACAATTACAAGGCAAAACTCCTATTTATATAAAATCTAAGACTTCTTGCGTGAGTACTAGTCCTCGTGTGACAAGTAGTTATTGCGCGAGAAGCTAGTTTTCGCGCGGTAATTTTACTTCTCGCGTGTCTTAGATCTTGATCTTCATCTTGATTTGATTTCCCAAGCCTCTAGGTTCAACCCCTACAGTGATAGAACCTGTGAGCTTTTTCACAGAAACTACTCCTTCAACATCCTCTACACTCAGTGAGGCACCAATTGGTGAAGGTGCTTCACAACCTCTTTCTGGCCAGAGCTTGACTGCTAAATTAGGCAATGAAGGCCAAAGCTCTCTCCACCCTGAGTCACCAAGGCCTGTGAGTGACAAAGGGAAAATAAAACTAACTCATGAGGAAATTAAGGAGGAGGAAAGAGAGAGGAAGAGGAAGCTAAGGGTAGAGAGTTCAAGTGTGTCTCCAGGCTTTATGGAAGCTGCAATCAAGGCAGCCCCCAGGCCAAATACTCAAGATGATGAGTTGAGGCAGCCAAATTTAACTACTTGGGGACCAAGAACTACAACATAGATGAACTCATCTCTCTTCCCTTAGAAGAGTTAAATGAACCGGTAGACTTAGAGCTGACCAAAGAGAGAAAGGAGGCAGAGGATGTAGAGTTGCTCCTCAAAGTTGCAGAAGAAAGAAGGCAGGAAAGGTTGTACAAACATTCTTCTACCCTTTCCCCAGTTCATGAAATGCCTGAGAGAGAGGCTGTGGCAACTGAACAACCTCAGGTTGATAAGGAGGTTGATAGACAAAACATGATTAACTACTCGAGTGCCACAGGTCTCTATCAGGCATCTGCACTTCGTCCCCTCTCATATGAGTACATTAAGTTTGAGTATCTTAAGCAGTTGGAACAATAGTTCATTAAAGAACAAAAGGCTGCTAAGAGAAAGATGAGGAAATAAGCTACAAAGTTAAGAGACATCATCCAAAAGAGTCAAAAGAAGTATGCTGACAAGCAGATGATGATGAGTTTCTTGAAGCTGTATGGATTCTCCGGAAGAAAGCTTGGTCCAATGTCTCTATCCATTATGGATGAGCATATTAGAGTGATCAATCAGAAGATTAAAAAGGAATAGCTTGTGGACTTGCATTCTCCATCAAGCCAAGCTCCTCCTGAAATTAAGGTTAAGGTTGAACCAACTAAAGGCTTCCTGCCTGCATGCACTATGTACAAGGTAGAAATGCTTTGGAAGTTTTACACTTTGCACAGAAAATATTCTAAGTGTAAAATCATCCGCAGCCAAATGCCAAATCTTTCGGAGCCAAAGATGAAATCTTTCGAAGCTTCAAAGACAAAGTTTTCCGAAGCCAATGAAGTGAAGACTGATTTCTTCCGAACACAAAGGAGAATATGCTTTCCTCAGATGTACTTTTGCATAATGCTGGCCCACTTTCCACTACAACTCTGTAGTCTCACCAACTTGTATAAGTTTGTGAAAAGGTTTATGCTTTTGCAACTGTACATTGAGGTGTAGAGTCTGTAATTTTTTTACTTTATGTACTTTTATCTTTTTGTAATATATTAGGATGTGAGCTATGACATGTCATAGTCATTAGTCAAAAGGCAATATGCCTTTTTACTCTACATTGATCTTGTTGTCGATCAATGTTTCCAACTGGTTTTTAAAGCATAGCCGGTTGTAGAGTGTAGTATAAAGTATTTCAGGGTCTTGTGTCTTATTTATGCATTATAATACTTGTAAAAGAATTTAAGATTAATATACATCATTCTTGAAAACCATATACATTGTTCTTAATTTCTGTCTCATTGTTTGCTTGTATTCTCTGTATCTCATACTCAAACCCGGTTCCCTATTTAATCTTTTAAGTGTTCCAACACTTTTCTCTTTGTGAGACTGATTGTATTGACATCCCTTAACCGGTCTTGCACACAGTTTTAAAACAAAAATTTATAAAATACAGAATAGAATGAGCTTTTTAATGAAAATTCATTTTTCTTAAAACAAAATTTTTAAAAACCATAATTCTTTCATAAAACAAAATTTTAAAAAAATATATTTTTGTTTATTTACTTAAAATAATTATTTACACGTAATTATAATCATATTTTATCTTTAAACATGGTTTGATTAATTCATAAAATTTCATTACTAATTATTTAATATTTTATTTATTCAACTCGTGTAATATATGGGATACTAACCTAGTTATAAATAAATTAACGGGTTATGCTAGTGTGTGGTGGTTGCTCGGTTTTAAATAAAAATTATATAAAACAAAGATAAAACTAAGCACGTCTTTTGAACTTATAAAAGGTTATGTTATTGTGAAAATAGGCATTAAGAAAAACAAAAATGACTTCAAGAAGTAAAAGTATATTAAGTTTGACACAGTTAAAGCTTTAATTAAACTTCGAATCCAAACGTAATATGTTATATCTGGCTCTATCAAGTTTTAAGTAAAAATTATATTTAATCATAAATAAAAATAACCATATCGTAACACTATATTCCGTACTAATATAATATATTATGTATCACTAGAAGATAGTATTTGACATTTCTTAAATATAATTATACTTTATGCTCAAAGAAGATATAAAAATAATCATGACCCATAGATGTAAGTAATTTTGTAACTACCAAAAATTTTAAAAGATGACAAAAAGAAATAAACAAATAAATCCATAAGTAAAATCTATACTAACAAATCAAAGTAGTTTTTGTCATATTTGACACATGTCATTCTTTTATAATCATTTTGACACATATTATTACTATAAAAAGTCAACTTTTTAATAACAATATTAAATGTTAATTATATTGTCAAAGGCATTATAGCCCAGCGGTATCTTGGTGGTGGGATAAGACTTAGGGCCTATTAGGTCATGGGTTCGAATCTCACAAAGAGGGGTTTTCTCATAATTATGAGTTTCCTCCTGAATTGGTAATTTGGTGGTGAAATATGATCGCGTGGTAACACTGGTGACACGATGATACTCCAGTGATCCCTGAGTGATTCCAATTTAACCGTTCAAAAAAAATATTAATTATAATTATGTTGTATATCATTTCCAAATTATGAAACATCTTCTATACTACTAAATCAAAATAGTTTTTATCACATGTCATCTTTTCATAATTATATTGACACGTGTCATGTTTTCACAATAATTTTAACACATGTCATTACCATAGAAAGTTAACTATTTAATTATAATATTAAATGCTAATTATGTTGTATATTTTTTTCTAAATTATTAAACAAAAATTTAATAAATAAAAATCATGTTTTTTAATAAAAATGTATAAAGTTTTTTAAATATAAAGAAGTTGTTTAGAAAAATGACGTTGTCTAAAAATAACTTTTAAAAAAATAGAATGTTTAAAAATATTATTAACAATATTTTTTTTAAGATGAAAGTTTAAGAAAATGTTAGTATTGTTGTTATTACTTAAGTTGGTTAATTCTATACAACTTTCAATAATATATTGTCTCAGGTTTTTTATATAATTTGAATATATTGTCTCAGGTTTATTTATATAATTTCTAAATATAAATTAATAATAATTATTTTAATATTATTATTCAATCCCTGTGATACACAGGTTTTTTAAACTAGTGTAATAAAAAATAAATCAACTTCCCGTTCAGGGAGAAATTCAATGTCTGTAGAAAGCATAACATATTGTTTACAGCAATATTGAATTGAATTACAAAACATAATAATAAGATATTTAATAAATAGTTGTATATTTTGTAACATAAATAGAACATGAATAATTGAAAAACTAACAATATTTAAGTATTAAATTTACCTGTAAATTACATAATTACATAATATATATGATAGATAACATATATAAAACACACATAATTTTTAGTTATATTTTAAAGTGTATTTAGAAAAAGTTTTAGAAAAAAAAAGAATTGAATTTAGGAAATAGAAAACAAATAGCAAAACGATAAACAAAAAATAATCATCTGTGTTAAATGTTGTTGGATTCTTGTTCTTCTCATAAAATGAGAATCTCAAAATAATTAAATAATTCAAAAAGAAAAAGAAAAATTATATCTTAGAGCTTGTACATTTGATGATTTAACAATTTATACACCACCATTCACGACCTAGCACTTTAAAATATTACATATAATATGTTGAATGTAGATAGCTATGGGTTATACTCTCGCTACGCAGTTGGATAACAATTTTTATTGGAATTATATGTTAACTAACATTAACGTATGAAATTATCTGTCAATTTAAACGTAAAATAAAATAGAACATATAGAAATAATCAAGTTAAGTAAAATTATGACCTGTAATAATTCACACCTTGAAAAAATTATTAAGTTAAATAAATGCAGTATTAGATATAAATCAAACAGATTAGAAACGTAATAAAAGAATTAAACTTAACTATAATGTTTTACGTTATAAGAAAACAAAAAATATTTAAAAAGAGGAACCAAACCAAAAAAGCTTTAACAGCAAAGATATTTAAATAAAACAAAAATAAAAAAAGACAGACAAAGAAACAAAAACTGATTTGTATGGTGTGACAGAGAGTAGACCAATAATAAAAAAAAATTTAACTCTCCATGAGGCAGGATATATGTGGCCATATGAAGCACAAAAACAAAAACTCTGTATCACCTTCCTAGTTGTTATATAATGTAATGTTAGATTTAAATACTATTTAAATACTAAATGTTGAATAAAATTATTAAAATAATAGTTACAGTTTATAGTTAAAGTTACAAATAGAATTAGATATAATCAACTATCATAACTAATAATACAATTACAATATTTTTTGACTAAAATATCATTTTCGTCTATGACGTTTTGTTGAATTTGCTATTTCAATTCAAAAGTAATTTTTATCATTTTAATCACTGTAGTTTACCAGATATTATCATTTTCATCCACTCCACTAACTCCATTAAGATCTCAATTAAATATGAGTATTTTAGTCTTTTTCAACAACCTAATTATCCAATTAAAACAAATTAATCAATTAATATTCTTTCAAACTGAAAAACATGAAGTGACTAGGAAACCGGACGATTCGATTTAAAAGTTTCGATTAACTCTAACATATATTGTTCGATTGAGGTCTGCTGTGAGATTTCAGTTAATCTTCACATTTTGTCAAACGTGTACCTTTGTTTGATTGAGGGCTGCCGTAGGATTGATGTCTACGATTGTCACGCTTTATTTGATTGAGGTATGTTGTTATCACGTTCGTATCGTCACGTTTGTTTGAATGTGACAACAACAGACCCCAATCAAACAAAATATGACAACAGTAGATCTCAATCAAACAACGGTGCACGTATTCGTAAAGATCAATTGAAATACCACAGCAGGTATCGATCGAACAACATGAGTTAGAGTTAATCAGAACTTTTAAATATAAGCGTCCGATCTCACTAGTCGCTTCATATGTTTTTTTTAGTTTTGATTGAATATTATTTGATTAATTTGTTATAATTGGATAATTAGGGTGTTTAAAAGACTAATATACCTTCATATTTAACGGAGATCTTAACGGAGTTAGTGGAGTGGATGAAAATGATAATATTTGATAAACTACAGTGACCGATGTGACATCCGTCACTTCAAGGTCCGTCATTTAACATGAAACATCGTTAACTATCCTTAAAGCATTCATTTTTCATCTTCATAGATTATTCGTGAGGACATCATGCCTGATTTGTTTTCCG
>BJCN01015189.1:715-11624 GCA_018326445.1 Flaveria brownii | reverse complement strand
AAAACCTTTCACCTGCAACAACTGAAATATCTTTCTGCTTGTAACGCTCAACGAACAAATCGATTGTGTCTTTGAAGGCCTTGGGATCGAGCAACAATGTGGTGATGTCTAGAAACAGAATTCCTGTTGTTCGTAAACTCAATTCACCACCATCATTATTCATCAATGTAACGAAATTGTGTGTTTGTGTGTGAAATTCTCACCGGAAAACATGGAGATTTTGAGGGTACCTGGTTTGGGGAAGTCGGAGACGACGCGTAAGGTGGACTTGATGCCGTCAATACGATCGTCGGAACCGTCGATTTCGCCGGAAGACATGATAGTGATACTCTGTGTGTGTGTTTTGTGTGTGTGTGTGTGTGTGTGTGTGTGTGTGTGAAGTAGCAGTTGAAGGTAATTTAATGGCGGAGTTATCATGGAGGGGAAAATGGGAGGGAAAATGGTGGATTTATAGTGATTACATTAGCTTACGAGGGTAGAAGTTGTCTACTTGCAAAGATAAAGGGTTGTTTTGGAATTAACGTCTCTGTAAATAACATTACGGAAATGATCCTTGGGAGTTTAAGAAGTTGCTCTATATCACCATAAGTACATGTTACGTTGTCGTCTAACAAAAGTATATGGTTTTAAATGGTTATAAACGTATACGACTAACTAAGATCCTGCTAGAGAGCAATGGGGAGAGATAGGATTTGAGAGAAAAGAAGAAAAGAATAACTAGTAGCATAGAATAATAAAAAACTCGTAAATTATTATGTATGATTAGTATAAGTATATAACATAAAAATGAGATTAAAAATGAATCTAATCAAATCTATCTCTTATTATAACAAATACTTAATCTAATATGAATGAGCTCCATATATATCTAGTTTTATCCATAATTTAATTCTAAAATTTAGAGAGGGCAATGTTGTTGGGACCGGATCGGACCGGCTGGTCCAACCGGGGATCGGTTAGGTGGCCGGTCCGGTTCGCTACGAATCGTTTTGGGCTGGTCAAACGGACCGGGAAACCGGAATTTGATAATTTTTATTTTATTTTAATGGGTAAAAACAGAATGTTGAACCATAAATTAGTGTGTTCGATATACAAATATAGTTAAGTTTTATATATAACTATAAAACACATATATAAATTACTTATATTTTATTATATATATAACTATATATATATACTATACTATATATATAATTATGATGTCATCCGATCTTAAATTCGGTCCGACCATCAAACTAGTAAGGTGTCCGGTTCAACGTCCGATCCGGTTCTGAAAATATTAAGAGCGGGTTATGGAAGAATATAAATATAGTTTGTAATACATATGTGTGATGAATGCTAAAAACAAAAGTAATTGTATTATCCATTGTTTTATGCTATCACCAGCCCATTTTTCTTCTAGAAAATCTTTATAAATCTTCCTTTAAGATTCGCTAGTGCTAAAACGCATTGACTAAATGCTAGAAGTTTTTTATTTTATTTTATATATGATGTTAATAGTTGTTTATAGTTAATACTAAAATACAAAAGAATTTCGTCAAAGGACCGTTGTCGCAAATCCGTCGGTGGAGGTGGGTCCTATCGGTAATCTGCTATCGATGAAACTCCGTCGGAAAACATGGGTGGATGGCGTCTTTTCTGACGGACATTTTTGACAAATCATCGGCATAATTAACAAAATTATACGTGAATATTTCAGCCCAAGTCATTATAACATGTTCTCATATTATAGAATGTACATGCAAAAATAAAAATAAAAAGCTAAACTTTGTAAGAAATAAGATAAAATTCTTATAAAACTAGGTATCAAGATTAGAGAACGAGTTCTCGCAAATCTTTAATTCTAATTAGCAATCACATTACTTGTAAACATATATAAAAGGATACAAGCCAAATGATAAATCTTCATTTCAAGTGACAAATAGATTCAAGCTATTAGCAACACTAGTCCTCATCATAAGTAAAAGATAGATATGGAAAATATTGATTTAACGATTTAAAAAAACACAACAATATGGCTTGTAGCAAACTGGTATTTATGATGGTTGTACAGCAAGAAAATAAACCAAAATATATATGTATCATCTTTAAAATTTTAGTATAGTCCATGTGAACACAAGAAGTAAGATCACTACTGCAATATGAGTATCAAAATTACTTGAGGATTATTGACGGAGAAAGTCCGTCAATAATCATCGACAGATCAATGATAGTAAAGAAAAAAAATCCAAAAAATTAATTTATATTATTCGTCAGTTAGTTGTCGCTAATTGCCAAAGGATTACCGAAAGTACCCAAATCCATGAACGCGTGCTAATCACCCATAGATTACCTAAAACAAACAACTGCATTGATTCAAATTCTGATCGTGGTATGTGAGAATAAATTGCTGACAAATAGACCATCAGTTTTCAGTCAATAATGTTGAATATAAAATTTCAAATAAGATTTCTCACTAGGCCTTCTAGTCACTTATCAGTAAGATCAATTTGTGACGGGTAGTTCGTGTGTAATTCTTCGCTAATTAAAGTTAATATTCCCACAACCAGACTTTTTGAAACGACTCCCATTTAGTTACTGGAGTTTTCCGTTTTGCAAACAAAGAGTCAACCATAATGCATCGCAAATTGTCACTATAAATATCTTCAAACTCTTCTTATTTTCAAACACATTCCCACTACTTTCACATGTCAAAGTCTCTTTATATGTATGTTTTCCATTGTATACTAATACATTCTTTACATACCATGTTATTGTTGGAATCGGTTGCTTCAAAAGAAAAAATACAACAAATTTAACGTATAATCTTTCATCTATATGCTGATATGGTTTTAGCAAATTTTTTAGAGTTTGCGGTCTTAGAGTTTAAAGTCAGTCAATTGACTTATGTTAAATATAACAAATTCAACGTATGATCTTTCATCACCAAGGGATTTTTATTGCTAACCACCATCATTGATGGATTTGACCATTGGTGAATGCCATTATTTTTTTAATGAACTTCGTCATAAACTCAAACATGTTTTGACTTATTATCCAACTCAACCTCACCCACCCGTTTTACTTAGCTTAATTACTTTTTCAAGAGCAAGTCTATGTATAGAATTTTAGGTGCATGAGAACATTTGGGAACAAGTATCTACATTTGGTGAAGCAATCATAAAGTAGTAGAAATTATTATTCGACTTGCTTTAACAATTGCAGAAAAAATACAGATAATATTCATTTTATATATGCTACACATTCTAGTAGGTTTCTAATCTAGACTAAAAAGGTGCAATATAAGATAAGGGCATCCGGTATATATTCTAGTTAAATAGCTTTGTCGACTATAGTAGCTAGAAATACCCTACAAACAAACAGATATCATGATTATGTAAAGATAATAGATGCCACTACGTAAATAGGCCAACTTGGTTAAAATCATAAGATCATAAAAGGATAGGGAATTTTATGTTTCATTCATTGTATCTTTTCTTCTAAATTCTATACTATTCATAACTAAATTGAGGAGAATCATATCTTATACAATTTTCATTACTCAACACATATTTTTGTTTCTAACCGGTCATCATTGACCAATATTTTCCTAACCAACCAATATTAATTAATCGTAAGAGAGAATTACCCCTTTTTATTGAAAAATTATCTATTTTCTCCAAACACCAATATTATTAACTTTGATTTATTTCATTATTTTCTTGAAGTATTATGCCATAAAATTTATAATATGTTTAATTTGAGTATATCATCATTAATTGTTTTTAATACTAATTTTTTTTTATTTTAAATATTGACTTTTGTTTAAAAAAAATTGATTATAATGATACATCTAAACTAATAACGATGACAAGTATAAGTTATCCGATGATGATTATAAGTTTTTTTTTTCTGTTTTTTTTCTCAGATTTGTGGGAAATGGATTTATCTGGCATTCCTGGATGGCAATTTTAATTTTTTTTCCCTAATTTCATAGCATTTGTCGGTAAATTATTTCTGATGAAAATTAAGATATTTTTTATATCGTAAGTTAAATCGGTAAATTATCCAACTCACGGATTTCTCCATTGCTGATTTTCTTTTCTTGGAAGCCCGTTTTTAGTAGCATAAACAACACAAAATTGATACATATATTATAATATTCATAAACACCGCTTAGCAGAGACCAACTCCATCATTATATATTCTTTAAAATGTAATATAAAATGCAAGCGTGAAGGCTAAAATTAATTTAATATATATTAACTAATTTTGAAACCAAGTTTTTAAATGCACATTTAGGTGTTTGATATTGAAATTTGTGTAGTAACTACTTATAATTCGTTTTCATGTTGCGAAGGGAATAAATTTATAGTTTGAAAATCTATCATTTTTGTCTCTATTTTAAAAAGTAAAATTCACCCTTTTCTATTTTATTTCTAAAAGATAATTTAGCAAATTTGTTGCTCATTTTAATATATATTTATAATTAATATTTTATTTTAAAGTAACATGAAAAGACCATGATAAATTGGATTTTTTAAGTAGGAATTAATCTTGGATCATATTTTTAAATAGGTAATGGGCATTATAATGTTTAAGATATGTAAAAGAAATGTCAATCCTGATTGTCATAGAAAATAGGTAATTTTAGAATACTGGTTGCTAATTAGGTTTTGCAACATGCCTATCTCTATCTTCATTATCATTTGTTGCTTTCATATCCAAATAAAAAATATTCTGTGGGCTTACTTAAACATACTCGATCTTTTGTCATTTTTTCATCAATATTCATAAACACAAATATCTTCTAATTAAAGTAAATGAGACCCTAAGTCGTCTCTTTAGATACCACCGGATAACCATTTTCGTCACCTGCGGCAACAACCAAATCAAAATGGGTAACTCACCTCTTGAATCCTTATTTCTAACGACTAGAGAACAGAAGATTATGAGAGAATAATCAATAACAGAAGATCGAAAGGAAGAGGCCATGAAGAAGATAAGAATTTTGGACTTAATTGACATGTTTAGAGGAATACTAATAAGAATTTTAGACTTGACGTGTGCATTTTTTTATGTTTAAACTTTAAAGGGAATGGTAAATATGTCAAGGTATGTTTAATATATCAGGTTATTGGGTATAATATATCAACTCATAATGTCAAATATTTGTTATCGTTTGTTATATGTATTAATTATTATGTTTTACGTTTAATATCATTTCGTGTTATTTCTGTCATTTTTTTATATTATATAAATATGTGTTATTTCACCAATAAGTTTAACAAACTTATCATAAAAAAATGTTCAGCAATGACTAGCAGAAACACACGATGACACACTTATCATTTTGTTTTACGCTTTATATTGTTTTGTATTATTGTTTATAATATATTAGATAAACTAGTTGTTATTTATTATTGTATTTTACATACTAGAAGTATGCAACGAGGTTATTTCATCATTGTGGTTTTCAAAACTAATTATTTTATAAAAACATAATGGTGTTCAGGTAAACACAATAACAAACAGGGAATGCACAATGACGACCAAAATCAAAATGAGCTAGAAAACATATTTTTTCTTATTGTTGTATATAGTGATAATGCATTCATTATAAAAAGAAATAACGCTCATTTTATGGTCTAATTTTGTAAAAAAGTTATATCGTATATAAAAATTATGAACGTTTAAAAAATGAGAAAGTTTGAAAAAAAATCAACAAAAGTGGTTATGTCTAAAATACCCTTCCAATAAAAAAATTTTCTGTAATTTGATTTAAATCGCTAATTAAAAAAATGTATGATTAAAATTTATTCTTACGATTTTTAAATAAAATACACTTTTTTTAACCCTTACTCTTGTGTACTATCATTTACCACCATTTACCCGTGGTAGACATCGTTCTCATTTCGCTCCGAAATCTCATCTAACGCCCATAGTTTATACACCTTTTTATGATATAATTCAATTTGTTTACTATATTTCATAATCATAGATGGACATAAGGAGACATGTGATAAGTCTCATTCTTAAGTTACAAGAGTGAGGAGTAAGGGCAGAAAACGCAGCAGTAGGCGTGGAGGATCCATGGAGAGCACGAATGAAGAGTTCGTGACTCTCGGCCCGGGCCAGGAGATCGCTGAATGGAGGTGTCGGTCGAGAGGCACGAACGGAGGTGGAGAACGTCTCGAAGGACGGTCCAAGCCCATAGAGAAACCAGTGAACTTGATCAGTATCAACAACGGGGTGTCCGATGGCCGCTAACTGGTCACAGAGAGACTTAAAGGCGCGGCCAGACTCAGCCACGGACTTGTCACCTTTGGTTAATTGAGAAGTTGATCACGGAGAGTGTGAACACGTTCGATGGAGGTGTTGCTGTACGCATTCTCGAGAGCAAGCCAGATCTCACGAGCAGAAGTGAGACCAACGATGAGGGAGATAGCTTCCTCAGTAAGGGAGGCTTGAAGGATGATGATAGTACGTCGATCATCAGCAATCCAAGTGGAGAATGCAGGGTTGGGAACCAATTTTTCAGATTCAAGCAAAGTGGTGGAGGGGACAACACCAATGCCATCAACATGAGGGAGAAGATTTTGGTAAGTGAGGATGGGAGTGATTTGGTTTTTCCATAGGAAGAGGAAGGGAGGGGGAAGATGAAGATGAAGATGAAGGGAGGGGGAAGATGAAGAGATGGAATAACTCAACTTAATGGCTTTGATACCATGTGATAAGTCTCAATCTTAAGTTACAAGAGTGAGGAGACATGTATTTATACAAAGCAAAGTTACAATACAAGGATACATGAAATGAGAAAATACAAACAAGGACAAAACAATAATTAATATACAATACTAATTGATAGTAACAATTGTATAAAAGGTATTTCAAAACTAGCTTCCATTGGTAACATTTTGTAATAGAATTATATAATGATAAGCATTAAAATAAACTAATAGAAATTAACTAAAAAGAATTTACATCTATGATCTAGTGATCTAATATTACGGTGTTTGCACGTACATCATAAAAGTAGGGTGTTTCAAATCCATGCAACTATAAGCTTGTAAAGAAAAGAAGAATAATTAACATAAAAAGTATATAACTAATTAAGAAAATAAAGATTTATTGTAGATAATTCCACAAGCGATTGAAATTACTCTATATGTGAAAAAAACCAACGTAGGAAACAGTGAAGTTTTGGAGTTTTTTTGGTTTATTTAATTGATGGATAATGGATTAATATTGATCAGTTATCGGTATCATCTTTATGAACGACATTGCCTAAGAAATTAAACACAATAAACAAAACTAATATGCCATCATATTGTTTCGGCTATGTCCATATTCATTAAAACATGGATGCTTAAAACTAAACCGATTTTAAATCTGTTTTACTTTAAATATTATATCAGTAAAATTCTATAGAAATGATATTAATGAATATACAGGCGGTGAAACAAAGGGAAAAAAACATATATATATTCAATTTACACGTTTAAAAGTTAGTTTATGACTTTAATAACATAATTGTTTTAAGTGATTTAAATATATATTCAAGTATATCAATATTCATCCTACCGATCAATAAATCTATAAATACAACACATCGCCATTTTCACTCTTACTCATATCGATCTCCCCCTGAAACACACACACACAGAGTGGTGTTGTGAGGTAAATGGCCACGGTGGACGTCGCCGGAGCTGCGAAAGACCGCCACGTTGTCACCTTAAGCGTAGAAAAAGATGACACCAAAGATAACAAACCTTCTTGGTCATCCACTTTCACTCGTCTTTATTCCCAAAAGGTTCTTTCTTTCTTTAACACTTTAATCACATCTTCAAGCATTGCATTTGGTTTATTATCGCGATACGTATACGAAGAAACCTTATAAGGATTGTAGTCTTGTAGAGATTCCACTGATCATGTGTTTTTGTGCAGTTGATAGCGGAGTTGTTTGCTACATACTTCTTGGTATTTGCTGGTTGTGGTGTGATCACGGTGAACGTTGATAAGAATAATCTGGTGGGTCAGCCCGGGATCGCCATTGTATGGGGCGCCGCGGTGATGGTTATGGTTTACGCCGTTGGTCATGTCTCCGGTGCACATATCAACCCTGCGGTCACCATTGCCTTTGCTACTTGCAAAAGGTTCCCTTGGAAAGAGGTCATTAAACATATGATTTTGAGATTTTCATACATTTGGAATATTTAAAGTTACAATATTGTCTTAGATGATCAATGATTTTGTTAATGTTGTTTAATTAGGTACCCGGATATGTGATTGCTCAAATCGTTGCAGCAACCCTAGCGAGTGGAACCCTACGATTGATATTAAACGGGTACCATGATCATTTTGTAGGAAACGCCCCTCCGGGTACTGACATTCAATCGTTGGTGGTGGAGATTATTATCACATTCTATCTCATGTTTGTCATCACTGCTGTTGCCACTGATGACCGAGCTGTCAGTACTGTTTTCTTATTTTATTTTTCATATTGTATTCTATCCCATTTGATAGTATTCTATGTATTAAACTGTAATTTTAAACATGCACTTAACGCAGACCGGAGATCTAGCCGGGGTCGCCATTGGATCAATCGTTGTACTTAATGCCATGTTCGCAGGGTATGATCTAGAGTACATACGCGTATAGGTTATTTCATAAGTGATTTTCTATATAATTCTAGGTTTGTTAACATATGTTTTGATTGTAGACCGATATCCGGGGCGTCTATGAACCCTGCAAGAAGCATAGGGCCAGCGATCGCGTGGAACCAGTACACAGGGTTATGGGTCTACATTCTAGGGCCGACGATTGGAGCCACGGGCGGTGCTTGGGCGTACAATACCCTAAGAATGAGTGACATAACCAAGGGTGCATCTAAACAATGATGTATGGATCGTTGGTGTCATAAATTGCTTATATATGGATCTAATTGCATGAGACAAGTAATTAATCTAATAAGACTTGCAAGTGAGATGTAATACATAGTGTCTGTAGTTACGGTTGTTTACTATGAAAAGAATATTTCGATGGATTATCCTAAAATACCGTACCTTGTTTTAATACTATAATTCTTTTTTATTATAACCAAGTGACACGTAATGCAAAGCGAGTCTTGTCGTTAATTATAACACTACACAAGGTTTAATATAATCTCATTATATAAACCAATATAATTGATAATCTAGTAAAGTACAAGCTTTTTTTTCTTTAACAGCCAACCGTATACCATTTCACATCTTTTGATAAATAAACAATAAATCAAATAAAAATTTTCAAAAAGAAAACAATCAACAATACTATGTATCAAAATAGAAAAGCTTCTGTTATAATACAAAAAATTATTTGTAACAAATTATAGAAAACCAAACTTATAACTTCATAAGATCATACATATATGCACTCATCACAATATCCAACTATCCATGTTTAATGATAAATGATCTCAACTGTCTGCAATGCTATAATTCATCATATCTGCATACAAACCTAGTCAACATGTGACATTATCATATCATTTTTTATCCATTTTTACACAAACACCTCTTTAGCTACAACATTACTATATCTATCATTCTCACATTCATGATTTAACTCCATTTTATACCCATTTAAATATTGGCTGGCGGTGGGCCCATCGGAGTTGAAGGGCAACATGTACACTTGGTGACAAACAAGTGTTTGTAGGATGTGCGCTTCAATGTATGAAATTGGTGTTTGTGGGAAGGGTGGCTATGTAGCCAAAGTCGAACTCTTACGTTTATGCATGCACACTTTTCTTAAGAAAAAGTATTTGTTACATATGGAATTCTTACTAATTTATCAATCGAACTATATTGTATTTCATTGCTCACAAACATGTTTAGTTGAAAGGTGAGTATATATTACCTTGTTAATTGTAAGATGTGAAAATGTTAACGTACTATTATATGAAACCGGTTAAATCACAAGCCTCAAAATTTTCATATAGGTCATACTTGTCACAAATGTATTGACGCCTTTCTACTATTAATTTCAGGTATATGCGGTATGATTTGTAAGACAAGCTTCGACCTATGTACGTTTAATTGCTATCAACATTGGTTGTTCCCCCATTTTAAGTTTTAGTATTAAAAAGAAATTTCATTTTAAAATTTTAAACATTTACCTTTTTAACCGATAATAATGCATACAAACAATTTAAGCAATATCAAATTTAACTTTTTCGCAATTTCACTCGTACAAATACCATATATTTACACTTAACTTACATTTGAGTTTACTCAAAGTGATAAGTATGCTAGTGGGATTGCTTTTGACATAACGAAAATTAAAAGTGTGACAGCTCAAATTACATTATTAGCGGTCGAGTGAGGGTCTCATTCATAACACTAAATACTTATAAAAACTAATCATATGATTTTTCATTCATAAATGAATTTTAAAATAAAAGATAATGATAAAAAAGTAAATTTTTTCATCTCTTATTAAATTCAAATAAATATAAGTACGAATAAAATTTGTTTAAATATAACGTACATATATATAAGTCATATATATAAGTCATATGTAAGTTATTATCTACATATGATCTATACATATGTACATAAACAGTTAAACGTTTAAAACATATGGAATGATTGTTTGATAAGTTTTTCTATACATAAAATACACATTTGTATGTAAGATATATATGTAAAGTTTAAAAATATGATCAATTGATGAGAAAATTAAACAAATTTAAAACATGCGTAAGTTATATATATCGGTTGTTTGAATTATGCATAATTATTTAGTTTTGTGTGTGATTATAGTAAAGACATATACCGTTGCCCCAAGCTATGTCTTGCATCTTAATGGCTTCGTACCCTTGTAAGCTAAGAAGTCTTTGTAAAATAACATTAAGGGTGTAAACGAGTTAGCAGGCTTGAAAGCTACT
>BJCN01014681.1:1106-14916 GCA_018326445.1 Flaveria brownii | reverse complement strand
TGCAATTAAACTCGAAGGATGCTATTAAACGGTTAAATGATCGATAGTGCGGGATTTCTTTTGATTAAAATTATGTATGGTGGCCGGATTTTGAGGATTAGTGGCCGATGGTGGTGATGAGGCTCGACGGGATAGTGGGGGGTGGGGCAGGGACTATCTTGCAATTATAGAAAGTTACACAATGGTCCCTGGGGTTTTTAAATTATTATTTTATGCACAAATTTTGTTTTTTCAAGTTTAATAAATTACACAACCACCCCTGAAACTTATTATTGTTATTACTATTATCTTTATCATTGTTATTATTATTATTAATGTTATTAGTATTAATATTATTATTATTATTACTATTATCTTTATCATTGTTATTATTATTATTAATTATTATTATTATTATTATTATTATTGTTATTATATAAAAAAAATAAAATAAATAAATAAATAAATAAAAATAACCTTGTAAAATACGAGATGTTATATTTAATTATATTTTCTCTTTTTTCCACTAAAAAATTATAGATAATAGTATAGAGAATTAATAGTGAGTTTCTAGATTTTATAAGCGAGTCCTAAAACTTATTCATATTTGAGGAAATGAGGTGGAGTGATAATTTTGATGATTTTTCTAATCTTTCTCTTATGTTACAGATATGAGGTTTAGATGCTGAATTATTAGCTTTAGGATTTTTGCCATCTCGTAACTATTCATTTTCATCATCATGTCTTCTTGTTATGAAATGCCATAGCAATTACGAACCACTCTATATATTTGTGTATAAATGTGGCATTCTTTTGTTGAACGTCTCGTCAAATGAAACTGACAATTATATTTGGATATGTCACGATCAAAATTCATATCCAACTTTAGCTCTCTAAATTAACTTTTTGTTAAATAAAAACACAAAAACAAATATAAAGTTAATATACACGCAGCATTTGTGTCGGTTTTCATCAACTTTTTAATAACAACACAAGAGTTGGTATGCAATTTAATATGAAAATTTGTTTCTAGGAAAAACACGTACTCAAAAGTATATCGAATCAAAGAAAAAGCTAGAAGAATATATTGTCTTGGATATACGTAAATTATAAAATGATTTAAACATACTCGTATACATAAACTTCATGTATATACCTTTGGATCAGATACAAAGTGAAATTTAGACGAGAAACTCACAAAGATATGAGTTGTTGATATTATTATTTAATTGTTGATATTTAGGCTGTGATAAGGTTTTACTAATAAGAAAGTTAATATTGAGAAACTTATAATTTTATTGATTTTTTAGTCCGGTAACTCTTATATGCTTTGCTTTTTTTCAAAAAAGTTACACAATAAATTTAAGAGTTTTATCATCATTAATTTGAGTATACTATTTCTTTACTATTTTATAACACAATGTATTCTTACAAATTGTTGATGCACTGTGATTATAAGGACGGTTTAAACTAGTTACAACACTAACATTGTAGGGCGTGTCAAGATTGTCTAGGTCAAACACATGAACAAACTACGCGATTATAAAACACACTACTACAACAGCGAATGAATTACAACGGTGCGTCTAACACCACTTGTAATTTTCTAGACCCATGTATCATACCTTAGAATACATGTGTTGCACCCTAGATGTTACTATCTTCATACAAAAAAACTTCTTTACACATGAAGCGACCCCTTACATGTAAATATGTTCCGAATTAAAACCGTCACATAATTAACAACCAAAAGGTGGTACAAGACAATATGCATCTTTTATAAGCTATACTTATGATTTGTATCTTTTATATTATACTTATAATTTGTATCTTTTATACCTATACTTATGATTTGTTATTTAACACATTAACAAATTATTTTAATTCTTTTATAGGTTTTAAAATTTAACGTGTTAAAAGGTTTTAAATATTATACAATGACATACTTATTTTTATCAAAAAATTTGATACAAGTTTTATTCAAAACGATTTTGTATATCAAAATATACAAATTATCAATGTTTTTTACATTTTACTTTTTCCGCTTTGCCCCACATTTTCGTTATGTGCTACCGGGTGGTTGCATTTTGACTCTTAAAGAGGCACAACAGTCATGTTGAAGAATATCAAACGATGACAAATGTTCATCATACCAACGAGTTCTTGATTCATTATTTGATCATCATTCAAATAATAATAATTCACAATCCCCAATCCATCATTTCCCCCTTTTCTCTCTCTTCAAATTCTGATTTCCACTTGAACAGTTTCCATTGAATCCATACCAGCATCCACTATCACTTTAATCTCTCGGTGGAAAGAATAGAAGAATCGTTGTCTGATGGGTGCTTGCGGTTCGATTCACCATAAAGCTTCTGCAATGAAGCTACAAGTGTCGCTTGATCATACGTCGGTGATTCACCCTTCTCCGACCGCCGGAAAACTCTCCGTCATGGATGAACACCTTGATGTTAAGCCTCAGCCCCCTGTTCATCACTCGCCTTCTACTTTTTCTGATTACGGTATGAGCTCGATTTGATTGATTCATTATTTGATTTGGGTTTTTGCGATTGGGATCTGTTGATTGATTATTGTGGTTATTGATGTGTTTAGCTTGTGTGTTTGATTGCTTCTGGTTGTTGATGGATTAGTTTATGTATGATTTGATTTTTGATTTCTGTTTCATGTGGTTTTCATGTGTTTGTGTTATTTTGATAATTTGTTTTGCTTTGAAGATCTAATGGGTAGGTGTGTCATGCTTTGCTGGTTTTGTTTGTTGGTGTATTGAAGTATTTTGCTAGCAAACAAACATGAGAATATGATAAGGTGAAGATTGATTCATCAACCTTTATGTGTAATGAACACTGAACAGTGTTTCAATATTGTTAGTATATATGTGTACGTGTGCGCGCGCGTGTGTGACAAAATGACATTGATTGAGCAGTTTTAAAGGCATGCTTATGGTGCATGAAAATTTTATTGGCTTAAATGGTGCAGTAATGGAGGGTGTATGGGAGCATCATGTTGCAAGCATGACTCATTCTTATGTGTTCAATTTGGTCTATTCAAGTTACACGATTGGTCTATTCAAGTTAGAATGGGTTAGCACTACCCACCACTACTATTTGTTGCTTCTTTTGTTGCCACAACCGCCACCATTGCCACCTTGATCGTCGTTGCTGCTACTCGCCATATAAATATAGCAAGCGAACTAATTCTGATGCCTTTCTTTATCTAAAAAGATTCATTTCAACTCGAGTATATTTTGGTCTATATCTGTTTTGCCCTAAATTGTTTTGACCAGCTGTTTGGCCCGCATGTTGCGCTAGGTTTAATGGGAGCTTATCTTTTAATCTCTTTGGTTTGATCTTTGACATTGTGGGCCTGTTTGATTAACCTTTGGTTTATGTTTAACTTTATGTACATTTGATTCTTTTAATAATATTTCAGTTTAATACCTTTAGTCAGTTGCATTTCAATCATATGTGATCAGGGTGTCTCATACTATCTCATCTCACATAGCAGGTAGTAAGGAGGAGACGTTTTTCGATTCCCAAGCATGGTTAGACTCGGACTACGAAGATGAGTTTATGAGCGTTAACGGGGGTAATCATTAAACAAGCATAGAGTATTAATGTCATTCAACAGTTTGATTTTCACTTGATGTTATCATTTTTTAAGGAAGTTCATTAATACATGCACTAAATGCATACTTCTTTTTATGTCACGTCTTTTGCTGTCTATATGCAGATTTTACGCCTTCAAGAGGCAATACGCCGGTGCACCATGGCTTGACCCACGGAAGCCCACGAGTCAATGCAGGTGCGACTTTCATGGAGCACAACGAACCTCCTGGTTCGACATCCCAGCCATCTCCAACTCCAACAGAGAAGAGAAAAAGACTTTTGGACCTTTTCAAAGAAAGTAAAAGAGACAACCATGGTTCTAACTTTGAAATTGTTGAACCATCCACTGTAGATGGTAAAATGGGCTTGGACCAAGACGTTGTAAAGCCCAAGAGTGAGAGTCAAGTGGGTTCTAAGCAAGGTTGCTTTAAGAGTTTGATTTCTGTACGTAGCACCGGAAAGCAGAAGAACGCGAGTGCGAGCCCGAATCCAAACCCGAACCTGAACCGCAATCTACGCGGTAACCCGGTTGTTGGGTGATCAGTTGATCTTTGGACTTTGATCATGCACGATTGTCAGTACGCAAGCCCGTATACATTTTTGGGGCATATAATGCTATGTAAAGCGCAAGCAAATTCTTGCATTATATATGATGAAAATATTATAATATAATAAAGTTTTGCTATGATGTTACAAGTCTGCAACATTAAGCTTTGTTTCGAGCCCTCTATATCCATTTTGTCTCTCTTAGATGGATAAAATTCAATAAAAATATGTAACTTGATGTCACTTAGACAACACGTCATACGTATCACACTATCACTCTTCACTTTCACACAAATGTAACATCATCTTTCAATTTAACTCATTAAAATCATGGAAGTGGTTTCACTCCCCACTCACTAAAATATGAAAATGGTTATCACTCATCACGCAAGAGAGATGTGGTGTTCTACGTATGACTACAACCCCACCTGGACCATGACACGAGTCGTGATGAACATACCAGCAAATCTTACAACTTATAAGTTACAACTTATAAGTGATTTAAGTGATTATGGGTTCTGGTTTACTAAAAAACGAAATGTGCTAAGTGCATGTTTGAGATTGTTTATTTTTCACCTATTTTTGACTTATAAACTTTTGACTGATAATTCAAAGAAAATGTTTGGTAATCTTAAAAACTTTTTTGATAAATAAGAAGAGGTAAATAAGAAGATGTTATTTATTAACTTTTGAAAACTTTTTTTAATCTAATTTGTTACTATACCCCTATACTACCTCCTATAAACTCTTCTTATTTTTAAAAGTATATCTTATATTTTTTTTTTTATCATTTTACAAACTTTTAATTTATAAGGTAATACAAGCATTTTCTAAAAACTCATTTTGAAAAATAATAAATTAGTAAAATATTTTTTTTGTAAAAAGATTATTTTCAACTAAAATAATCAGGACTAAGAAAATGAATAATAATAACCAATCAAATATTTAGCTGCAGTTATGCATCAAATTGTCAATCGTAGGTGCTGCAACGTGCAAGTGTAAGCTGTAAGTTGTAACCCTCTGTTACTTGTGTTCATCGAGCAAACTAACCCTAAATCCCCCCGGAAAACGGAGTGATTCAGCAATGGAAATGCAACATGACTTCGATCGACTTTTGTTTTTCGAGCATGCTCGCCGGAGTGCCGAACAAACCTACAAGACGAACCCTCTAGATACCGTGGTTAGGGTTTCAATCACACACTACGATTATGCGTTCTATGAGTGGTATATTTATGCTGAAGGATCTTTAGCTTTGTTGTTTCTGAGTCTGATTTGTGTTGTTTGTTTGCTCGGGTAGAACCTAACCCAATGGGGAGGGGCGTTGCTTGAATTGTCGACCTCCCAGAATGTACATGAATCAAAATTGATGATTAAAGGTAGCCTAATTTGTAAATGTGAACGTGCTGATTTGTGTTTTTTTTTTATGTAGATTTTGTAGGGCGTTTGATGGTTTGGTTAATGTTTGTTTAAATTTGGTTTGATGGTGTAGATGCTATATTGAAATTGGACGAAGCATTGTCGATTGATTCTAAGAAACATGATGCGTTGTGGTCTATGGGCAATGCACAAACTTCTTATGCCTTTTTGACTCCTGATGAAGATGAAGCCAAGGGTTATTTTGATTCAGCTTATGATTACTTTCAGCAGGCTGTTACTCTGGTACTCCTGTTATCCTGTTTAAAAAAATTGATTGGATATTAAATATCCTGACTACATTTCTGATCTATCCATGCGATACATATTAGTTGTACTTGTAAGATATTAGTATGTTACTTGTCATAAGCGGAGAATTTAACTTGGAACTACGATTTGTTTGTCAGTATGTGATGTGTGACAGGATATATGTCTATTTCAGGATCCAGGGAACGAACTTTACCGCAAATCATTTGAAGTGGCTTCAAAGGTATAATCCTGTTCATATCTGTCGATTTGCTATAATCAAGTTTCAAGTTTTAACTCCATGCAAACCTGAAAGTCATCATTACGAATGTTACACAAAGGAAAGTTTGTTACAAACCTGTGTATACATTCAATGTTAAAGCTGTTTATTTACTTATTTATTTTTGCTGCTAGAAGAGCTCTTTTACAGCAAGTTAGTAAATGAGTTTAGTGAAAAAGTAGCTGATTACTTTGTATATTTAAATCATAGCGGCGGCTTCTTCCTCAAGATCTACAATGTTATATTGTTACTTTGTTAGTTATGTTAGCTGTCAACAGTTAAAAGCATAGCAATTCCATATTGCTGATGAAGTACTTGATATATGGGACACTTGCTTTTAAAAAGTAGGCATGACCTAAGATATATGGATGCTTGCTTTGATATTAGGGACACTTCCTTAGCATCTTAGCTTAAGGAAAGTGACTTACATTTTGCATACGAAGGATGACCCTTTATTAGATTAACCTATACAAGAGAGGGAGTTAGTAACACACGTGCACTGTATATGCTATTGATGCTGCCGATGGAAAATCTTCTGGCATAAAATTACACATTTTTTCTCTTCTGTTACGGTCCATATTGTTCTGAAGTGCAATTCTTTGATCCATGCTTGTCGCATAACTAGGGAATAATGTTGTCTATCAGTTTGTAACTAGTGAACATACTCAACATAGGTTGCTAATTTTTGAATATTTTCAAGTAAAGACAGAAAGAACTTGCATACAATGCCATTTGGTAACTTGGTCATCCAACACAAGAGGACTATAAATGGCTAAACGCAATTAGTCATTAGTTAACCATTTTACTTCTGTAATTGTTGTTGACCTTAAACTTCACAAAAAGTATAGTTGACCTTCGGTTCTCTGAAATGCTACTTGTGGCACATTGATAGTAAAAGGCGTTGAGAGTGTAAAGGTGTCATATATTTTCCATCTTAGAAAATAGAAATGTATTATTTGTTAAGAATCGAGGGATGATTATTTACTCTATAGTCATACTGCCGTACCAATTCAGAGAGCTAGTAAAGGAAAGGATATATTAATAGAACCACTGACAAAGAGTTCTAATATGAGACCAAGTTAGAAACATCCTAAATCCTGCTACAAATCACAGTCCGTACTCCAAAAAGGTGAAATCGGAAAATGCTTTTAATAACTTCTATATGTGAAATTTCAGTTTAACTGCCCCTTTTGTCTGTTCAGATATCTCATATCTAATAATTCTAATATTCGAATATTTCATGATTTGTGAAATAGTTTTGTATGTTCTTGTTAATAAGTATGGTTGCGAATAAATAGAATTGTACTCACATGGAACTGATAAATAAACCATCAG
The DNA here is from genome assembly GCA_018326445.1 of Flaveria brownii. Taxonomy (NCBI): domain Eukaryota; kingdom Viridiplantae; phylum Streptophyta; class Magnoliopsida; order Asterales; family Asteraceae; genus Flaveria; species Flaveria brownii. Next base: position 7,491 of record BJCN01014681.1, on the reverse strand, counting down.
TAATCTTAGGTTATGAAGAAGCTGAACAGATGACTAATTACTGTGATTTCAGGCTCCTGAATTACATTCAGAGCTCCATAAACAGGGTTTAAGTCAACAAGCTATGGGACCAGGACCAGGGTCTGGGGGAGGTCCTTCAACTTCTTCAAGTGTCAAGGTTAGTTTTTCTCCCCTAATTTACAATGCAAACATATTATTCTCTGTTACCATATATTTTGTTACAAGGATTCATTAAAACTCATCAACATTGATGCTCATTTTTGCGGGACAAAATTAGGTTATCAATACGAGGGTTGCTGGGCTGGGTCCTCTATCGCATATGAATTCTGTAGTTATAACTTATAGGTTTAACTAAAGGTGGCAATTTATACCCACTTACTTTGGTTGGGTCGTTTCTACTTTGTTTTATTAGTTTGTCGAAAAGGTAACATAATAAACATTTTGCCAAAAAGGTAATTTACCAATAGGTATAAAGTATCCCAGAGAGTACTTCTATATGCATAAAACCTCTTAAATTATTCTATTAAAGTTATTAGATTATTATAAGAAAAATGTAGTTTTTAATCATATCTTACTTATTAGCTAAAAAGGTGATGGATCAAAGTCGCCTAAGTGTTTTAAGGAAAATGACGCGTGTTGTTAGCTGAATGCAAGTTTGTGACGTTGTGTCGGAGGTGTATATGAGCCTAGCCAAACCCAAGCTCGTCTCAGCTTGATCTTGGCTTGTTTCGAGTCTTATGTGTAAAGCTTGAGCTCTGCTTATTAGTACGTATAATTATGTAATTTTATATGTATACACATATGTGTATATATAATTATGCATATAGAAATAATTTTTATTGTTTAGATTCTAGTTGTAGTTCTACATTTAATTTATTACGTGGTTATTACATTATATATGCTATATTATTTATATAATTAATAAGCTTGTTTATGCTTACGAGTCTAATAGAGCTTAATGTATGATGCTTGGGTTGGACCTCTTTTGTTAATATAGTTCCAAGTTAGACTTGAGCTCGTTTCCACTTAGTTTAAAGCCTTAAGCTTGACTTGATTCGAATTCGAGTGGCTCATGAGCCCTGTTGTCAATAGCGGCTATAGCGACCGCTATAGCGCGCTATGTAGTGTGGCGCCAATCGGTCGCTATTTGTAAATAGCGACTACATAGCGGTATTTTTTATTTTTTTTATTTATTTTTTATTTAGTAAATATGAGATTTAGATGATTAGTAATCAAGTATTTTAGCTATTTTGGGGGTCTTTGCTTAGATTTCCTACTACTTTATTACTAAACATGCTTATCTATTGAATGTAAAACAATCTTACATATTATTCTACTTAATCGCTAAACACGAAATAGCGGTCGCTATTTACCGCTATTCGCTACGTAGCATATAGGTGGCTTGTCGCTATTTACCGCTATTCGTTATTGACAACTATGCTCATGAGTAGGACTCACCTACGCCTGTAGTTTGCTTGCTTTTAGAGTAAAATGATGGGTTGGTTGTTCCTATGCAAAGTCAGGGTTAAACTTTTGAATATTCTTCTTCCCTATTGAGTGTTTTCCTCCTGATATGCGTGGTTGTTGCAACAGATATGTTATGCTCTACACTTAATGCATAGAAGTTTAGAACCTCTTAAATCACATATTTCAAGTTACTACAATGTTATTGAAACTATATTGCATTATTGCTTACTAATCATATTTGGCAAACTTTAGCACAAAGGTTTTCTGGATTAACCCACCCAACCTGAACCATGTTCTGAGCTGTTAATCAACCAGCCCATCCCACCCACGTTGGCACCTTTATTTTGAACCATCATATTCCGCTTCCCTATTCATGTGTTATAATCATATCCATTTTTTGTTTGGAAATATTACCCGCGTAGTTTCTAATTGGGTGGAAGATGCAGGGACCGAAGGCACAAAAGAGCAGTGATCTGAAGTATGATATATTTGGATGGGTTATTCTTGCTGTAACTATCGTGGCATGGGTTGGATTTTCTAAAGCAAACGTACCTTCACCACCTCCGCGATAAGCTATTCCGCTTACTGGCAACCGTCTAATGGTTTAGTTGAGTAGATATGATGAATGATATTTTCGTTAACAAGAGTTATTAATGTTTTTATAATTTTTGATCCGAGGTGTGACCTCACACCACATGAAAGATTTGATTAGAGATATATCTTGACTTTTCAGATTTAATCGAGAAACTGGTTTTAGAGTATGATCAGTAGTCTGGGGAGTATGTTTTCATTTTGAGTTACATGCTAGGTTGATTTGAACCCTACATTTGATTATGTTTCAAAAGGCCACCTATGTAAGCTAATTGATAAAGATTGTGACCAATCCAAGAAACATGCTTAATAGTCCTGTGAAAAACCAGGTTGGTCCATTCACTCCATTTCAAACAGCCTGCCTTGTCCTTTGGCTCTGTTTGATATCCAAAACATGGGTTGACATTGGGGCGTTTATGGTTTGGTTTTACTGGTTATAATGAAAATTCTAAGTCAAACTGCTGTTGGTGGTTTCTGGAAACGACAAACCAATTGGCCGGGTGAGTGGGTAGGTTGTTTGGCGGTTTAGTTTGATTGTGCTGATTGTGGTTTCTAGAAATGACAAATCAATTGGCCGGGTTGAGTGGGTTAATTGTTTGGGTTCAATTTGATGGTTTTTAACCATTTTCTTTTGTATTAAAATTTTCATTCATAAAAACGTTTTATGAATAAATTATGCTGTGAAAACAGAATCATATGGATCTCAAAGTGACATGCTTTCTTTGATTTAATAAGTTCTACAGGTTGCTAATGGTTTATGCCCAAACGTGACTGAAACCTAAATTTGAAATTTCATACGGTTTAGAATTTTTGAATTGTGTGATTTATTTGATGTACTGATGATGGTAACCAAGTTCTTTTTTTCATAAATTAAATAATCTTTATGCTCATAATGATTAGTAACAGTTTATTTTTGGATTAAAATGTTTAAAATCAAATCTATTAATTTAATAATTTAATTTCTTAGATGTTAATTAAAATTTTTAATTTTTTCTCTTTACTTGTCACTAAAAATGAACATATCAATAAAGAGATCGTATTGTACATACCTGAATTTTAATAAAAATTCGTAACAACTGAATAAACACTTTAAAAAATATATACCCACATATAATACATGCGATGATTTTTTAATCATATTTTTTTATTATTAAATGATTATATTATATCCATTATGTAAATTGACTTTGGATTAAATAACTTCATTATTATTAATATCGCATATAAGGACTAAATAAAACTTTTCGTCATCTTCTATATGTATGATATTGAAAGTTATGTTTATTTAAGAATTAAATACTACAATTAAATTAAAAGGTTTATTTAAGAATAAACTATTACAATTAAAACTATTCAAATGACAGAACGCTTCCCTCCCTTTTAAGGAAGATTTCCCTCCCACCCAAAGTTTCCCTCTTATCTTAAAATTGTATGCATCTCATTTCCAAATTCAAACTTCAAAATTGCTATAAAACGTCACCGTCTTAATTCAAAAAAATGTGTCATTTATTAAAATTCAAAGAATGAATGTCTAATTTTAAAATACTTAGATCTAAAATTTCAGCAACTTAATTTATCTAAATATTTATGTGAGGCAAGATAGCCTTTTATTTAATTAATATATGCGTTCTTTCTAAACATGTTAAAAAATAAGAAAACCAAATAATGCATTTAAGATACATAATCTATTATATTTAAAAAAAAAAACTCACAAGTACACAATACGATTCTTACATTTTCACAATATCTTTCTTTGAAATTAACGTTTATTTACGCCCTATATATTTAATACTATTGTTTTAATGAACATGAATATGATGAACACCCAAACAGTTTTAGTAGAAAACTCTCAGTAACCAAATAAATACACTATCTAGTATTTTAAATGCGATTATATAAGAGGATTTATAGATTTAAAAAACAAACAAAAAAGAGAAAACCAGAATAATAAAAAACGAACAAGTGTAAAGATTCCCCCGCAAGCTTTACCTCAAAATGTTCAAATCACCCGCTCTTTAATTCACCCACTCCTTATAAAATCATCTTCACTCATCATCATCATCTTCATCCCACAAACCCTAATCCCCAAATCAACCATTTCTGCAACAATGCCTTCAATCCCTGAAGATCCAATTCTCGCCCCAAACCCAGATCGATTCTGCATGTTCCCAATCCAATACCCCCAAATCTGGGAAATGTACAAGAAAGCCGAAGCCTCCTTCTGGACCGCAGAAGAAGTCGATCTATCACAGGACCAACGCCACTGGGAGTCGTTGACCGACGGCGAACGCCACTTCATCACCCACGTTCTCGCCTTCTTCGCGGCCTCCGACGGCATCGTGCTCGAAAACCTCGCCGGAAGGTTCATGAAAGAGGTGCAGATCGCTGAAGCTCGTGCGTTCTACGGCTTCCAGATCGCGATTGAGAACATTCACTCCGAGATGTACAGTTTGCTACTCGAATCGTATATCAAAGACTCCGATCAGAAGAACCGGTTGTTTCGAGCGATTGAAACGATCCCGTGTGTCGAGAAGAAGGCCAATTGGGCGCTCCGGTGGATCGACGGATCGGAGACGTTTGCGGAACGGATAATAGCGTTTGCGTGTGTCGAAGGGATCTTCTTCTCCGGCAGCTTCTGCGCTATCTTCTGGCTGAAGAAACGAGGGTTGATGCCGGGGTTAACGTTCTCTAATGAATTGATTTCACGAGACGAAGGATTACACTGCGATTTCGCTTGTTTGTTGTACGGGTTGTTGAAGACGAAGGTGAGTGAAGAACGAGTGAAGGGGATCGTAGCTGATGCGGTGGAGATTGAACGAGAGTTTGTTTGTGATGCGTTACCGTGTGCTCTTGTGGGTATGAATGGTGATCTCATGAGTCAATACATTGAATTCGTTGCTGATCGATTACTGGGTGCATTGGGGTGTAGTAAGTTGTATAATGTGCAGAATCCGTTTGATTGGATGGAGCTGATTTCGTTGCAGGGGAAGACGAATTTCTTTGAGAAGAGAGTTGGTGAGTATCAGAAAGCTTCTGTGATGTCGAATTTGAATGGTAATGGTGATTCTCATGTCTTCAAGATGGATGAAGACTTTTGATTATGATTTCTTGGGTTATTTTTATAGTTTCTTTAGGGTTGACTGCTGCAAATGTTGTGAGTTTATGATTACGTTTGTTATATATGTTCTTGTTTTAACTAATATTATATGAAAACAGTTGAAATTTATGATGTTGTTTAGTTTATTTCATATGGGTGTTTGGGATTTGATTAAAAGATGGTATTTTTGTTATCTTTATGACGAAACAGTAGCTAGAAGTGGACCTGTTAGAGATGGTTTGGTGGAAATGATGTCGTTTTCTCTGGCAGGAGTGTCATATGATGGAATGTTAATTTGTTTTGATATGCTTATATCAATGGAACAGTTCCTTCACCTATATGATTGGTTCTGTATTTTCACCTCTCAGCCTTGTATTGATTTTGATGTAATCGTGGTGTTTGAAGTTGTGTTTGGCATCGTATCAAGTGACATGCTGTAGTGTTGGTGCTGTATGAGAACTTGTTAAAACAGTTGAAAGATGCTTAAACAGAATTGGAGATGTCTTGCTGCAACATAGCGTGTAGGGTGTTGGCTAGGGGCCTAGGGCAGTTTTTTTATTATTATTTATTTTAGGGGTGGGGGGTTGGTTTAACCTGTTGGTGGTGTGGCGTGGAATGATTAGATCAGAAGTAGACTGTAGCAAGAGTGATAGAGAGGGTTGTGTTGGCTTGATTAGAGCATTTTTGCATCATCTAATATCATAGAAGGCTAGTATAATTGTTTGTCCTGTTATATAACAGAGAAAACTTGGCCCTAATCTTAAACCCTAATTGAGTAATGGGTTTATCCCTAATGGGCTCTAATCCTAATTGATAGTATATAATAAACATTATTTTAATAATATTTTATATTTTTAATTGAAAGGTTTTGTTTGATTTGTGATTTATCAATCTGTTAAAATGTTAGAGGTTTTTGTTTTAAGTTTCATTTGATAAAAAAAAGGGAGTTTTAGATTGAGACTGAGTTTTTTTCACATATCATACGTTTTAAACCAGAGGGTGATATCATGTTCGGTACTAGTGGGGACAAATTGATGTACGAGTTATCGTTTAGGGATGTGCTTAGCGTCCTAATGTTCCGCACTCAAGTAATGAAGATTGTTGGACGGGCCAGTGGCCCGTTGGTGATGCATTAGCCGTTCAATAACAAAGATATCAAGAAACAAATGACACATGTTATAATACCCATAAAAAAAAAACAAAAAAAAAACACACCCAACCCCACCCCCC
>BJCN01014513.1:0-10343 GCA_018326445.1 Flaveria brownii | reverse complement strand
GGGTTCTGAATCTGTTTTTAGTTTGGACCTTTTCCATAGTTGTTTCAAATCACATAAGAATTCATTGTTTCATGGTTTCTCATTTAATTAGTTCGTAAATGTGCATTTGGGCCTTAAATGGGCCTTTTTTTAAGTTTGGGCCCTTATTGGGCTTATTGGGCCCAAAAGGCTAGTTTCGTTTTGCAAGATTTCTTTGGTAAGCCCAAATCAATCCGGACCTTTATTGGGTCCTATAATACGTTAAGCTTTCTAATTGGGCTAGATTTTAGGGGTGTTACATATTCAAACACCAACACGGTCATTCTAGCCAATAGACCAGATTATGTCAAGTATAATAAGTCCCAAATTATAGTGGCCAATTACGATTAGCTACTTACTTTACTCTTCATTTCCCACGCATTTCCTATCCTGACTACATTAGTATCCAAATCTACTAAGGGCACATAAACCACATAACATGCGCACCTAATTCCATTTTCATTAACGTACATAAAACGTTTAAATTAAACATTTATCTGTAGGCATGTAGCTACAAGGACTGGCATCCCTTCCCTTTTTGTCCCGTTCTCAGTTTAAGCTTTAGGTTTTGAAAATAACCTACCCAATTCTCTTAAACTTTGGCTCTGAAACCAACTTGTAAGGCCCCGATCCCAGAACACCTACATTTTGTCATTCACAGCGTAAAACATTTAAAAAAATCATTTTGCAGCAAAATTTAAACTTTTCATTAATAATTAAAACTCGTGTCGACTACCATATCATTCCAATTACACTTTAAAAATTGTGTCAATATAATTACATTACCAAAAATATAGATGTTAGACTTAAACTATCCTAGTAACTCACACGTCCATGTATGCATCTCCTCAACATCATCAATTACCTGCCAACTATTATGCATACAAAAGTCAGCGACGCCGAGTGAGTTCAAGTTTTATAATAAAGTACTTTACGTATGTTTAAAACATTTGCTTTACTTACGCATGTGATTATATATCATACATACAACAAGATAATAATCATAATTATCTTTCTTCATCGTTCGTTTCATACTTTATCGCACATTTCCTACTTTATCTTTATCTTTCACTTCTTTCTAGATCCTGTCATATGCCATGTCATACTCGAAAGCTAGTAACGGGCCGAGGTCTATAAGTAAACCACAAACATTTTGCACGAAGCTGACTCCAGTACCGGGGCAAGCAAAAAGGACACCGTTTCGTACTTTTGGTCAATCTCAAGGATTAGGCCCCTGTATTCATAGGCTAGCTAGGCCCCATATAGTTGAGCGTCCTTTCGCTTTGCTTGCAACATCCTTTCGCTTTGCTTGCAACGCTTTCATTCATTTATTATGTTCCACTTTTCGTCTTCATTATCTTTCACTTTTATTTATAATACCTTTTGTACATAATCTTATCATACCTTCATAAGGCCATTTCATAAAGTATAATGTTTTGAAAACCTTTTAATCGTGAAAAATAGCAACACATATACTGCAGCAGGTCAAGCAAAAACTTAGTTGTATAACATCATCATCTCACGTGAGAACTACCTTTCGTGCGAGAACATTACTACATTCAAATCATGCCCAACCAATTCCTATCTATCACGCGAGAACATACATATCGTGCGAAATCTTTCTATCGTGCGAGAAAAAACTTATCGCGCGAGAATAAACATATCGCACGAGAACTACCTGTCATATTCAACTTTTATACCGTACACTAAAACTGCTCCTGCTAAAACTACAGTTTTGCTGCCCAAACATAACTTATCATGTCTAAGACTGTTCTAACAAGCTTAGCATCAGAAAGAATATCATTTCAAGCATAAACAAATATTTTAGTGTGCATAATAGCCCCAAAACGTAAAACTTGTGCAAAAAGGGGACTAGAAACTCACCTCGTGAAGTTTTAGCACAAACTCGACCTTCCCGAGGCTTTTACCAAGCAAAAACTACATAACCATGCGTCACATACATCAATAATCGCTTCTTAGTACATAACACGAGATACTACACAAGTTACATACCTTAAACACTTCGTTTCTTCACTTTCTCTCTCTAAACAGTCGTTCTCTCTCTCTAGCAGCTGTACTTTTCACGTAAGGATGGGTCAGACATGGGTGTTCTCAGTTATTTATCCCCAGCTATATTTTTCACATACTTCTCGCGTGAGAAGCTCTCTTCATGCGACAAGTTCTCTTCGCGTGAGAACCTCATCCTGTATTCTTTTACTTGAAATTTTTGGGCATTACAATTCATTGACTTAGGAAAGGAGTGATCATTGAATTGAACGTTTATTGATTCATCAATAATGTTTAATCTAGGATTAAACACTCTTAAAACCTTTGAGACTGAGGAATAACCTACATAGAATCCCTCATTAGACTTAGGAGCAAATTTTCCTAAATGTTCTCGGGTGTTTAATATTGAGACAGGACAACCAAATAACTTGAAAAAGTAGTTATAAGGTTTTCTGTTGCTTTCTTTAACTATCAATGTTATATTTTGCACAAAGCACGATGTGTTGACTACTTCTGCCTAAAAGTTAATTGGCAGTTTAGCATCGGCTAGCAATGTTCTTGTTGCTTCAATTAGTTTCCTATTTCTCCGATTTACTACCCCATTTTGTTTAGAGTTCTAGCTGAACTGAATTAATGGGCAATGCCTTTGGTTGTGCAAAATGAACTTAGATTTTCATTTTTGAATTCTGTTCTATTATCACTTTTGATTTATTTTACTTTTTGATCAAGCTGATTTTCAATTTTAGTGATAAATTTTTTATTATTTGGGATGCTTAGTTTTTATGAAGTAGAAAGAAGACCCATGTTAATTGTGAAAAGTCATCGATGATCACCAAACAATACTATTTATTTCCATTACTCATGACATGAGTTGGTCCAAAGAGGTCCATATGAATTAACTTCAATGGAGAATTGTTTATGTTCACAAGCTTTGGCTTATATGAAGACTTATGTAGTTTTCCGTTGAGACATGTTGAACAGTGGTGAATGAAATGAAATTCCGTTTGAGGTAAACCAATTACATCGTTTCCTTTTACCAATCTTTTTATGTTTTTTAAATTTATGTGTCCCAAACATCTATGCCAAAGTTGTGACTCATCAAATGATGCTTTAGACAAAAGACAAGTTTCTTCTTTTGGTTGAGCAGAATTAAGGTTCAAGACATAGGTGTTATTCTTTCTCGGAGTCTTCAAGACAATCCATTCTTCTAGAATTTGAAATCTTAGTTTTAAAATGTAGCAATGAGTGTCTGTGAAGTGAGTGGAATATTTCTTGCCAAAGATCTAAGACATGCTGAGGAGGTTGAAATTCAGGAGCTCACAGTAGTTCACTTTTTCAAAACATAGCAGTCCATTTGTAACAGATCCTTCTCCAGTAATTCTAACACTTGTGAGTCTCCACTAAATATTATAGTAGTTTCTTGTATATGCTTGAAGTCATGAAGGAGGGAACTGTCTCTAATAATGTGTCAGGAGCATCCATTATCCACATATAATAAGCTGTTGGACATGTATGGACAACCCTACAAGCATAAAAGAACTAGTAAGAATATGTAACCAAGCCATGATGGTTGTGGGTTACCCATTTCTATCCACTACTGTAAACTCTTGACACTTTCCTTTAGGTTGGAATTTAGAGGTTAATGCTTTGATGAATTTCTATTTAGTCCTTTTTTTGTTTTATTTGATCAATTTCAATTGAGTTGTCTGAAGAGTAGTCAAATCTTAGATCCCTGTTTCTATGTAGAAATTGGGCACGTTTTTTATGTTCTAAAATCACTTTTGTTTTAAATCTTGGAGGAGAACTAAATGATTGTTTCATATTATGATTAAGATTCCTTTTGACACTCTTTGACTGCCATTGATCATAAAACTGATCATTAGAATTTGAAAACCATGTTTGTTTAATATGTGATGGACTTCTAATTTTGGCCTTGTTGGTTGAAATTGGTAAGATAGGCTTATTCTGTTGAATTCTCAAGCCTTTTTTATTAAAGAAGCAATCAAATGTATTATGATTGTTCATATCACACATTGAACAACATTTGTTAAAATAACATTTTTTTGTAGATTGATTGTTCTTGTCACAGATGCAATACTATTGATTGAAGTAACAGTTCTTTGTGTTATGATTTGACATTTCATAAATGTCACTATACATCTGTTTGATCTTTATTTTGGGTGATGAAGCTTCATTGAAGTTAACTGATTTTTTCTTTTCTTCTTGTTTTGATTTTGATGAAGAAGCAAGCTTAGTCTTCTTTATCTCTGTAGATTGTTTCACAATTCTACTTTGTTGTTTTTTGAAAGGCAGTCTTTGCTTATTTTGATTATTTCTTACCTCTTGATCAAACTGATCAACATTTTTTTATTTAAAATGTCAAAATTGATCCCTTGTTTTGACTTTTGTGGTGAGTTCAGTTCAACTTTCACTTTTAGTGTTTGAATCATGGGTGACTTCCCTTTGAATAATGGAAATGCTATTGCTTTACCTTGAGTTTTCTTGGAAACCTTTTCTGATTTGCTCGAATTTTTAGGAGACTTAATCTCAATATCAGATCTATTTTAAGCAGTGGGTATCATAAGTATTTTAGCATTCTCTATCACTTTGATTTTTTCGAGAATGAATTTCACAAATGGCACAATGGCTTTGACTAGGCGTTTTGGTTTCTTGACACTTACAAGTTTATATGAGCATTGTTTGATTTTGATTGGATGACCTAGGTTGATTTTATCCTCATTGTTTTCAATGTAAACACTCGGTTTGTTTTGAGGATTGGTTATTTGTGAAATCATTGTTTTGGTTTCAATAACTTTTGGTTCAGGTGAATCAGATTGAGTGAGTGAGTCAGGCATAACTATATAATTGTCATTATATGGAGGAGGACAAGACTTGTATCCTATCCCAGTCATATCCTTTGGCACTTTCTGTGAGTCTAGTAACTCTTGCAGCTTAGCAGAATAGAATTGAAACTTTTCAAGTTTCACTTTAGTAGCTGATTGCTCAGCTTTGGTTATTGTTAACAATTCAGTTAACCTCTAATTCTCAACTATGAGAGTGTAATTTTCACCATGAAGTTTTTTAATTTCTGAAAGAAGTAGATTTTAATTTCAAAACTTTTCATCTCATGTTTTAACATTTCATATTTGACCTTCTCTTCTTTGATTTTAAGAGCCAACTTGTGATTATATTCTCTGTATCCCTGTACTTCTTAAATGCCTTTATCAGTATAGATATTTGATTTTATCTCAGTTGGCATTGGAGTTGGACCATCATTGATGTGAGCCATGAGAGCATGATTTTGGAATTCCGGTTTGACTTCCTCTGCATATAGGATCCACTCACCAACACCATCTTGTCTGATGACAAGTGCATTAGAGGTTGGTTGGCTGCTTCCATGAACTGGATGAGTCCGTTGGTGCTGACTTTGATGAGTTTGTTGATGTTGATACTGATTTTGATGGCTTGATTGAGAGCTTGAAGTGGATTGAAATGGTGGTTGACCATGTGAATTTTTTTGTAGTTGTTATCCTTCTAGGAGCATTGCATTTCCTAGAGAAGTGGCCGGTCATACCATAATTAAAACACTTAAGTTTGGATTTGTCATATCCAAGTTTTGTGTTCTCATTCAGGCTCAACTTCTTTCTTTTCTGAAGAATTTCTTTGCTCTTATTGCAATCATGGCCATCTACCATTGCAAGTCCATTTCTTCAACATCATCTGGATCCATTTCTTCTAGATCTTCTTGAATCAGGTGAGCTAAAGTAAGTCTTCCACTTAAGCATGCCTCAAAACTAGCAACAAATGCATTGTAAGTTGCCTTTTGCTCTTCAGATCTTTGATCACTAGGCATGCATGTGGGTGCTGTAGTAGAAGGATTGAAAGATGATTGCTTGTTTTGTTGTGAAGCAATAATGAATCCTATGGTTCTAGATTGATCTCTAGAAGATAGAAAATCATTTTCCTCTATCATGAAGGCATTTTCAACAGAATGAGATTATGAATGAAATTTGTATGCCTTAATGACTTGAGGTCCACTCGGATTTCTATTTCTCTCATCTAACTCAAGAGCTTCAATTTTTACAATCATGATGTCTAAGCTGGTGCTCTCTAAATAAAGAGTGTTCTTAGGCATTATGCCATTCTGCTTCCAGCTTTCAGGAACACTGTGCAGAATCTTCTTGTTCATTTCTTTTTCTTTATATGTAACCCCCACGATTTCTAAATCAATCACCAATTGTACAGAACGGTGTAGCTGCTTGGAGATTGGTTCACCCTTTGTATGATGGAAGGTTTCATATTGGTTCACCAATTTGTCTTTGTTAATCTCACTCACCTCACTGCTTCCTTCACACATGAATTGTTGCATCACAGACACCTTTGACTGTGCCATACTTTTTTAGTCTTTTGAGGACATCCATTTTTGAAGCCTGAGTAAGAATGGAGTAGGCTTTGAGACCTATCTTGATTTTCTTGTATTCATCATCATCAAGATTTAGACTAGGATCCTCAATGGGGATTCTAACTGTTATATACTGAGTAGTTTGATCAGCAACGAGAAAAATAGGAATGTAGGGTCCCTTGCATATTGATATCCAGTAATCAGGATCCACACCTATTATGTAATTTCTAAACCTTATTTTCCACAGCTTAAACTCATATTTGTGTTTAAGCATTGGAGGTTTAGATGCATGACCAAGTTCAAAAAAGTTAATAGAATCCATTGTTATAAACTTGTTTTAGATTGTTTGAGTATTGACTAAATTGATTTTATGTCCAGTATGTTCAAAGAGTCCAAAGTCAAGATGTTCTTGTATGGTTTTGATGAACAGTAGAAGCAGTAGGGTTGATATGATGAACAGTTCACTTTTGAGTCAATTTTTGAGTTGTTTTTTGGTTAATATTCTTGATTATGAGTAGATATTGTTTATTTTCTTGAGAATCAACAGTCGAGCAGTGTTCTTGTATTTGTCGGACAGAAAAACATCGACAGTTGATGAAGTTTCGTGTATTTTTCTGTGTGAAGTATAAAACAACTCAATCACCAATTCAATCGATTTTCATTCAAGATCTGCACTGATTTGGAGACGAATTCAAGAGCCAAGGGTCTTATACTAATTGAGTGGGTCCGAGACTGAGAATCTCAGTTGATGTGACCTCAACTAGGATCGAATATGAGTCAATGATTAAGTAGCGGAAATACATATCAAAGAACATTAAATGCTGAAAATACTCATAAATGCTTTGTACATTGATGTTGGTAAACAACTTACAGTGGGTACTAGGGTTTTTAGCACAATACAGTAACTTGACACCTCTGAAACATATGACAATCGAAACTTATGAGAAACTTACAAAAGTAGGGTATTCTATCCTATTTATAGGCAGACATAATGACTGTACAAAATGACTAAACTTCCTTGACAACTACACATCAGAATACTAGTCTAACTACAAAAGGCAATCAGCATTTGTGTATGTCCGTTCATATTAACTAATGCAGATGTCTTGATCTTCATCAACATTTCTTCTCTTGATCTTTTGCATTAAGTATGTTCATCAGCATTGACCAATGCGGATGAATAAATACTTAGGCGTATTTGTTTCTGCACATCCGCAGTAGTAAATGTGGATGAACAAATACTTTGTCGTATTTGTTCTGGCTATCCGCATTAGTAAATGCGGATGAACAAATACTTATCAGCATTTGTTCTTTGGTCATCCACACTATTGTGGATAGTCGATACTTGACTTTATTCTTCTGTTTCTTCACCCGCATATCTTCTTAGAATTGTGGGATCATCTATGATCACTAAACAATATGAGGTACTTCCTAGACTCATTACACTGGTGGGGCCAAAGAGATCCTTGTGTAATAAGTGTAGGGGAGTAAAGATGGATTTCTTTCCCTTTAGCTTGTGAGACACCTTGTGTTGCTTCTCTTTCAAGCATGCAACAGTGATCATAACTTGTTAACTTTTTCTTTGGCATTCTAGTTACCAAATCATTCTTAATTAATTTGCTCATGTTTTTAATTTTTACATGGCACATTCTTTTATGCCAAAGGAAAGATTTATCACTATTTGCTTTAGATAGAAAGCAAGAAACTTCTCCTTAGGGTGATGTTTCCTGTAAATCCATCTTGTACATGTTCCCTTTCCTGAGGGCTCTGAGTAGGATGTGCTCATGAGGAATGACCACCCCAGGCTTGAGAACAATGCACTCATGCTCAGTGAAGAGCATGTTGTGTCTCTGATCACAAAATTAGGATACACTCAGTAAATTATATCCAAGCTCCTTAACAACATTTACCTTATCAATGTTTAGCTTATCATTTATGACCCTATCCCTTCTAGTAATATAACCACCTGCAACTCCTCCAAAAGCAACTGGCCCTCTATCAATCTTCTTAAAGTTTTGAAGCAAAGAGCCATTGTATGTCATGTACCTGGAACAACCACTATCAATAATCCATACATTCCTCTTATTAGTTGTTCCTGCACAAAAAGAGATAGTCAGTTACATCTGGAAACCCAAGCCTCATTGGTCTTAGGCTTGTCAAAGTGGACTGAAGTTAATACAACAGTGATTGATCCTATGTTCAGACTTTGAGGATCATTTGCTGTTATTGATGAAGAACTTTCAGTCATATGGTCATTCTTTATCTTCCATACCATCTTTGGAAGATTAGACTTGACGTTCAACACTTCAGAAGTTTTAACAACTGTGGAAGTTTTGGAGACTATACCTTTGGAAGATCATGTCATCCTTGCAGCAAGCTTCAGTGCTTCAGAAGCATTCGTTTCTTCCTAGACCAAATTTTCTTCCGAAGTCAAGTTTTCACTTGTCTTCATTTCCACTTTGGAGCTTCCGGAAGGAAGATATTTTCCTTCTAAAGCTTTCTTCTTCTTCTTCTCAGAAGTCTTCTTCTTGGTCATGTGGAGAGTACCTTTGGGATTGTAGATGAAATCCTTAGCAAGATTAGAATTACAACCATACATGATACAATCAATCAGCTTCCATGTAATAATATTCCTTTGAGTAGAAGGCTAAGCTTGATCACTTTACATTTCCATCTTCATCTTCTCAGATGAGGCATCAAGCTTCTTAAGGTGAGGCTTGTTCTTGGAGTTGGATGGTTCAGGTTGTGTAGCAGTGGTACATAGTTGATCAGCCTTCTCTTCTTCATATGGATGAGTTAGAGATGAACTAAAACTACTAATAGTAAAGTTTATGGTTGAGTCCTCAGCCTTTACCACTTCAACTCATGTAGAGATACAGACTTGTTTCTGCTTGAAGTTGAAAGTGGCCTTGAACTCTTAAGCCTTCTTTGATCTTCTCTTGGCTACTTTGTTCAAGTTCTTCCTCTTAGACTTTGACATCCCTCGGGGGAATAGTGACCCTTCTTAGGATGATCTTTTTCACTCATCTCAGATCCATCCTTTACTATCTCCTTTCCATCCTCTTCTTTAATGGGGACTATAAGAGGAAGCTCATGTTGACAACTTCCACATCTTGGAGATCTTACAGATAGTAAAGTGTGTGGAGGAGCTATCTCAGTAGATCCCAGTCCCTGCTTGTTCTGATAACACACTTTTCCACGCAAGGATGAGGATATAATGTTCTTGAAGGTCTTTTCATCAAGAACACATTTTCTGCCCTGGCTATGATGATCACAAGCTCAGCCTGGCATTTAGTTAACTTAGTGATAGATCTTTGATTTGAGTCATGTAATTGGTGTGTTCATGCTTACGAGTTGAAATGGTTTTCTCTAGATCTTCTATTGTATGTTTATAATCATTTTCAGCTCTTTTAATATCAGCTTTTAATATGTTTAAGGGCTCAAGGTCAGATCTTACCTCTAAGTTATAGGACCCATATCTGTTAACTTTAGAAATGCATTATGGTGTACAAAGACGTTCCAATACCTTAGCTTCTTCATGATTAGCCATCAGTGCTTAGTTTGGATGTGCATCTTCAACCTTGAAACTCCAATCAAAGCATCATTCTTTAACAACAACTGCAACTTCCTACTTGGGCTTCTTAATGTGTGGAGCTCTATCAGTGTAGTTTGGTCTAGGTTGTGCTTGGCCACCATTTGTCCTTGGTGCCTTGCACTCCCTAGCAAAGTGTTCTATTTGGTTACCGTTGTAACACTTCACCTTGCTTTTTTCCAGCCCAAACTTTCAACTAGATACATTACAGGAAAAATTCCTCCCTATCCTCTTATAGAACTTTTTTGCTCCATGAGTGAGAAGAGCCATCTGTTAGACTATCTCCATGTACTCCAAATCATCTGGATGGATTTAGTCCAAGTC
>BJCN01014151.1:0-17133 GCA_018326445.1 Flaveria brownii | reverse complement strand
ATGTGTATGTAGATGTATGTGTATGTGGATGTATGTGTATGTAGATATGTATGTAGATGTATGTGTATGTGTATGTGTATGTAGATGTATGTGTATATGTATATATTGCTTATGTGTATGTATGTATATAAGGTTATTTTTATCATTCAGCAAAATCAGTCAGATACTAAATCAAACAGTCAAGTTTCAGTCAGATGCAGACTCAGTCAAAACTTCTTACTGGGTCTGAGTCAGCTTCTGACTCAGTCAGATCTTACTCAGTCAGCGCAATCAAACAGCCCCTAAATCTTAATATCAAAACAAAAACAAAAAAGAAATGACCCGAAATCAAGAAGACGTGATTGCACACTACAGTTTTGTTACGATCAAGGTGGATTGCTTTAAAAAGTGCCATTGTAATGGAGACTCTGATTGCTTTTCATCATCATTAATTAATAGTGTAATCATATGGTTATAAGAATCGCAAGATTTCACGTTTTCAGACCTTATATGTGACATACTTTTATGTAGCAACATGCATCGAGTACTTTACAACTTGCAACGTTTTATTTTGTTTATTGTACACTGCTTTCTACAATAGATATTAAACTCTAAATTATTCATACGTTATGATCCTATATTCTTATCTTAGCCAAGGTTTCAAGATTCCATACACAATTTGGCAGATCTTGTGTTCATGCATAGTTGTGCTTGTGCAATTCTCCATGTTGCATGTATTAGTATTTGTATAACAAACAATATAGATTTTATTTTAGAAAAATACAAAAGAAAAATATAAACATGGTTGACTAAACGTACCCCTCTATATGTTTAATGTAAGACCTGAGAAAAAATAAAGTAAGAGATGATTTAACTAAATTAGCAGGAAGGATGGTTAAGTTTAACACAATTTTAAAGTGTCTTTGTACTTCAAGATGAGTTGATTTTATACGGTCTGAATTGATTGATTTCGGATGCGCTTCGAATCAAGATGCCGAGGGTCTTTGTACTTCAATTGTAATTCAACCATCAAGTCACATCGATTTCAAAGGGTCCTTTAAAGTTTTCATTTTCGAATCAATGGTTAACTCCATCAACTCTAGCTAGTTGCCTTATATTCTATTTTTACTTTTAAAAGTAGCTTGCTTTTTTCTAAAACTTGCTAAGATACATTAGCCGTCAAGAGTGGTTGTGATTTGAGACATGCAAATGGAATAATGGCTTTCTTACAAGTTGCAACTTCCCCTCTATGTCTCACACATTTTTTTAATTTAAAATTTGCTAAATAGTTAAATAAAAAATTAGGTTTAGCATTTGTATCTTTTCTTCGATGGATGATTGAGATTTTTCTCACTTCGTGTATTTCACACCTAATGAATCACACTAATTCCCTTATTTTGTATGTATTATGATCACAATCTAAGAAATTATTCTTTTATTTATAATTATTTAGTAGTTCTCATTTAAACTCATATGATCAACTATAAAGCTAGTGGTGCTTGAATGTTGATACATACAATAACAATGTAACCATATAACAATCTCTTCTATCATCTTTGATTAATACTATGCACACATGTTTATATGGATCTCTATTAAACTTAATATTTTAAACGGTGCCCTCAAACTTTACACATATCTACCGAATCTAAATCCTTCCGCTTGTGCTTTCGAAAACACTCATGAAGATATCAGATAAACGAAATTTGTCATCATAAAAACATATTTGTATCTGAAACAACCTATTATACGAAACAATATCGTAGTCACTGTAATAAAGAACAATTGTATTAGCCATTTACTATTGCACGAATTATAATGAATTTAAATTGAAGATGTAACTAATTATATAGAATTAAGGGGCAAGAAAATACACCACCTCTTTATTTTCGACTATACAATAAGTTAAACGGATGAAATTTTTTCCTTGAGAAAGTTCTTTTGAGTTCACCAGTTGTTATCATTGCACAATTTGCGACTTGTAACTGCAAAACATAAAAGTTTTATTTATTTTAGTTAAAGTTATTTGAGGTATATATTTTTTAATTACTCACGAACTATATTACAGTACAACTTAATTTTATATTATATATTTTTATATTGTAATGACTAATTAAATTGCATTGATAAGTTTGAAAAGCAACTTTATAGGGGTTTCCGTGTTATAAGGAACTTTTTATGCACTTTGCATAGGCCAACTCTTTTAACCCTTCTCACTCGAGGATCATTCTTTCCTTCTTTGCTTTTCTCATCGTTATCTTTTATTTTAATATTTAATATTCTCACTTGTTAAATAAATTTAGTTATTTATTTTAACTACAACAACAACAACAATAATAATATAAGAAAGTTACAAACAAAAAGGATCATAAAATTCAAAATGTGTAATAATTAATCTCAACCATCAATCTTATTAATCAGAAATTAAATTTTAACAAGAAGTTTGTTAGAGTGTTATTTTAGGAGTAACCGTTTTTGTTAACTTTTTTGAAAATTCACTCATTTTTTTAACGTTCATAACCTTGATGTACGATGTTAATTTTTTTATATAATATTACACTATAAAAACTAGTGATTTATCTTTAAAACGAGTATAGTATTGTTATATAAAAAGAAAATAAACTTCTTATGTTTTTAATTTCATATCTCGTTATTATGTTTTTAGTGTAGTTTATTGTATCTTTTTTTAGTTATTATGTTTATTTAAATACTATTGTATTTTTCTAAAATGATTAATTTCTAAAATTATAATGATGGAATAATTGATGTGTATCTCTAATATGTAAACACAATAATAAATTAGCAACTAATTAATCTATACGTTAAAAACAATAACAAAATAACACAGTGTCTCATTGTGTTTTTTAATCGTTATTGTGTTATCTTGAGCACTATGAGTTTTGAAAATTACATTTGTGAAATAACATAACTGTGTAGATCTACTTGTAAAACACAATGATAGATAACAAGTTTATATAATATATAAAAAATAATAAAAATAACATATTATGTTATATTCAATACTATGAATTTTAAAAAATTACATTTGTGAAAGAATATAAATTGTATCATTTTAATTGTAAAACACAATGATAGATATCTAGTTTATATAATCTATATAAACAATGAAAAAAATAAACAAAAAAAGTTAAAAAGTAAACCACATGATGAATACATATGACAATGATGTAAAATACATGACATAATGAACTCATATTTATCATATTTAACAATGAACGTGTAAAAAACAACGAGCCTATGTATTTGATATAATAACCCAAATGCCCTCCTCTTTAGACAATACAAAGATACGTGTTAAAATCACAATTTTTTTAATCTTTTTATATTAAATATCAATTTTTACTATAACCTTACTATTATATAATTATTATTATAAATCCTTTTTTTATTATTGTAAACCGGGTCAAAAACCTTATACGTGTAAAATCTACGACTTTCAAAAATTAACACTTATAAATATTGTTTTAATTTTTAAAAACATAATATATTATTTCTCTCCTTTAAAAGTGGCTGGTGATTTGAATTCCGTGTAAAGTAAATAATCAGCAGGAGTTATTTAGGATTCGTTCTTACGAAAATCAACGTTAGCGAATTATTTAGGATTTGTTCTTATAAAAGTGAACGTTAGCGAACACTGATTCTTCTATCTGGATTTGTGTATGATATTATAGTACTATACAACAAACTTGGGCTAGTCTTCTTGTTTTAGGCCCATTAGTTAGATTGGGCCTATTACGTAGATACTTTGGCGGTTTGGCCCGTTTAAAACTACGCAAATTATTAAGTTCTAATTTTCATGATTACCTGCTTGTCTTTGAAACCCGATCATGACATCTAAATTAAACCCTAAACTACCCTAATGGCGGATGGGGACTTCCTATTTGAACCTACGCATTTTTAATTGAAAATAAAATTAAACATATTCACTACTTAAAATAAACAAAGTTATATATTAATAATAAAAAAACTTAATAATAAAAAACATCATAATACAAATTTTAAAAAGAGTAAAATAAAAAATCTAGTGATCACAAGACCAACTCCACCTTGCGGCAATTTCATGTTTAATTTGCATTGTTATTATTTTGAACGGTTTGGCTAAACCATCATCGCACTCCATAAAGGTTTTCAAATGGTGTTGTTTTTCTTCTCATTCCAAATTGTTATCGTCTTTTCATCTCGTTTTAATTTTGTTTCAGCCAACTTGAGTCGAATACTATGTTTATCTTGTTTTATTTCCGTTCAAGTTCTTGTATTCGGACACATTTTCAACCAAACTATATTTACTCTACGACCTCAACAACTTTCTTGCCTTATCGTAAAAGTCTTATTGGTGTTGTATCTTCGTTGAGATCAGGTAGCTTACTTGTAAAACCATCATTTGAACTTGTATAGCTACACACTTTGTGGTGTTTATGATCTTGTCGTTTCATATGGTCTTTTACAACATGTCATGCCTCCACATATTAGAAGTGTTTGTTAGTTTTCATTTTGTACTCTGTCAATGTCTTGGTAATAATATTTGCGTCTCACATTCCACGAGGCCATCGTTATTTCTATAATTTTATATAATAATTAAGAATAACATATAACTAAATTAACCAAATTCAACAATGTAAAATAAAAAGTATGATGTTGTGATGTAGATGCCTTTGAGCCCGAAAGCTTTAGTATGCAAGTCCCTATACTTTATATCCAAGGAAACCGTCAATGTGTTGTTCATTGGACTTTAATCTTAAAGTAATGAATAGCTTGAGCACAAATGGTTACTGTTGTTTTTTAAAATCCCTCCAAGTCTCCAACGATCATATTTTTATATACCTCAACGATGCTATCCAGGGCTCGGCAACCGGTTCACGTACCCGAGCACCAACCCAATCATGAACATCGAATACGGTGTATCTGCCACCCGTTTAAACCCAAGGGCCAATCGGCCTGCACTTTAAGTGCCTTTAGTATAATAAAATAAAAACACAAGCCACCGAAAATTAAAAATAAAATAAAAATAGAATTGAAGCAAGTTGCTATTAGGTATATTTTAGCGAATAATTGATCACATATAACTTAATTCGTAAGTTTAGAAATATCAAATACGTAACATGAAAAAAAATAAAAAAAAAATGAAAACAGTTAAAACCAACCAATCAAATTAATTAGATAGTTAGGTGGGCCATCTCACTCTCAACGTCTCTTCTTCTTTATAACCCGTTTCCATGTCCAACTAAGCACGCTCCGTTTCCACGACCCGATTGGGCACTCCAACCCGAACCCGACACGGGTCGGGCCACGGGGATGCCTCCGACACACACCACCGCTCCGCCACCCTCAACGCCACCGTCATCCACCGCTCTCTACAAACAGAACTCATGGTCGCCGGACCTCCACCGGGACGAAGAGTGGATACGGCGGAAGGGGAAACACCTCCACCGCCGTCTCCGGAAAAGCAAAAGCGTCACCGATGAAGATATCGATGAACTCAAAGCTTGCTTCGATCTAGGCTTCGGATTCGATCATTCTTCGCCGGAGTTGGATGATCGCCTTTCGACTACTTTTCCGGCGTTGGGCTTCTATTACGCCGTTAACAAGCAGTATCACGATTCGATCTCCAAATCTTCATCCGTTTCGTCATCGTCTTCTTCGTCAATTTCATACGCATCTGCTTATTCGGATCCTGATTTATCTTCTCCGTCAAACAGCCCTCACACCATAATCAAACACGGTAATTGTTGTTTCTAAACCTAATCACTCTGGATCTCGAATTATAATGATTTGAAATTGAATTGGAGAGATTTTGCCCTAATTTGAAACTGGATATTGAACCATGACGATTCGAAACTGAAATTGGAAATGATTTTGCCCTAATTTGAAACTGGATATCGAATCATGACGATTCGAAAGTGAAATCGGAAATGATTTTGCCCTAATTTGAAACTGGATACCGAATCATGATGATTCAAAACTGAAATTGGAAATGATTTTCCCCTAATTTTACTTGTAATTAACGAATCACAACAGGCAAATTGAAAGTTATTGAGATGATATTATGATTTATGAATTGTTGTGTGCGAAGGTGATAATCCACAGACGGTGAAGACGAGATTGAGGCAATGGGCACAAGTTGTTGCTTGTTCGGTCAGGCTATCGTCGTCATCATCATCATGATGAAGAACAAAAGAATATGATGAGTGAGATATACCAACTATGGTTAGATCAACTAAACCAAAGACTGTAGTTTAAAGAAAGTTTGGACCAACCAATGTAAGATATTTTCTTCTTTTAGTTTTGTGATGATGTGAACAACTTGCAACCCCTCATGTTTTGTGTGTGTTTTCTTTTTGTAGGGGTGTTAAATTGTGATCTTTTTGTATTGTTTATGAATGTTTTAGTGTGAAAAAGAAGTTTTGGATTTTTTGTATGTGATTGGAGAAGCAATTTGGATATTAAAGTACAGTAATATTGTTGAAACATCAAATCTGTCATGTTGATGCTATTTTGTTAGGAGATCGTTAAATCATATTACATATAGTGAGTGAATGGATAATACTTAGGGAGGAGGGGGCGTTGTCCGAAGGGCCTTTCAGGTAGGGGTTACCCGGACGATAACATCACCGCCACCCTCTCGAGTAGGCCCCCGGGTACCCAACCTCGGGTTGCACTAGCCGAGGCACATACCGATTCTAACGGCTATAAAGCCGTTAATGTTAACGTTGGAGGCCAAAAAAAAAAATTTGCACTATAAATACTCACAAACATACACAATATTAATCTACACAAACACACATATACAAACACAAACACAATCAGGAGTGCCCAGGATAGTTTAGGTTAGCATTTTCAGCGTTTTGAATTATTTTAGTATTAAAATAAAAGTTCTAAGGTAGTTCAGGGTAGCATTTTTAGTTTTTTAGGTGTTTCAGGGTGTTTCAGGGTAGTTTAGGGTACTTGTGATGTGACAGTGTGTGATTTGTGAAGGTCAGGGTAGTTCAGAGTACTTTAAATGAGTGTCCCCTCCTCCCTTAGAAAAAAACATGTGACCAAAGCCTTAAAAATTTACATATATGTGTAAATCATAGATGTGGTTTGAAATCACATGTATGATTTACACATATATGTAAATTTTTAAGGCTTTGATCACATGTTTTTTTCTATACGTAAGTTGTTATAATAATATTAATTAAGTATTAAGTTGTCTATATGTCGTTATATTAGGTTAGAATTTATGCACGTGTATAAACACATTGTTTTTTATTATTTAGACACTCTATTGTCTTTATCTCTCTCCATTTATCTATATTCTATATGTATGTATATAGAGAGATAGAGATGATGAAAATAAATATGGTGTATCTATTATATACCCCTAAAAATTAAAATATTATATAGTTAGTAATAAAAATTTAAGTAAATTTTTTATTGGTTGTTACACATTGATAGTAATGAAAACATCATTAAACATTATAATAACAATAATAAAACAATAAACAAAAATAAAAAAAACAATAATAATCTATACCAATAAAGCAAAATAACTATCAACTAAATCATTATTTTCTAGTACGTTCATATCATCTCCACCTAGGCAGCTAGGCTTCACCCTAGATTGTTCACATGTATTCACCATAATACGTTTACTATTTTTGGTAAAAATTTTGATTCTCAAAAGTTATCTTTTTTTTTTTGAAAAGAAAATTTCATTAACCACCACTCAAAAGGTCCTCAAAGAAAGGACCTAAGAGGGGAAACAAAACACCAAAACATCAATCCAACGGGAATTTACACCACTATTTCCACTCGATACTTTTATGTCTAGACCTATGACGATACCAAAAGAAAGACGTAGATTTAACACATTCCACTATCTCAATGGGTCGTCGTCTTTTGTTGTTGAACACCCGATCATTCCGCTCATTCCAAATCACCCACAAAGTCGTATAAACGATGCCTCTTAGAATACCTCTTGTGTGTTTCGTGCTGGTATAAGTACTCGGGATCTGGAGAATGTCACCAACGTGGAAAGCAAAACTATTCGGTAACCTGCACCAATTTTCGATACGCGCCCAGACTTCCTGTGAGAATAAGCAGTCGGTATACAAGTGAAGAGCCGTTTCCACTTCCTCTTGACAAAAGTTGTTGCCGTGATGCTCTATGATGACGCCTCGTTTTATAAGTTCGACAATAGTGGGTAGGCGATTAAGTGCTAGCCTCCATACCATAAATTTACATTTAAGGGGAACCCAATTCTTCCAATGGACAAGGGATCTGTGAGCACTTTGAATGTTGGCTGAAAAAAGTTTCTTAGCAGACGCAACCGTAAAGACGCCGTCCCATTCCACTTTCCATCTCCAAAGATCTTTGCCCTCCCTTCTAGTAGTATCATGTAAGTCATTAAGCAAGAGGAATAACTCGGATATTTCATCATGGGAGGAAGGCTCTGTGCGCCACTCCCAGTGCATCGCCTTGGAGTTTTGGACCCACACAAGTCTTTGAGACAATACAACCCATTTTTGCTTCTCCAATCTAAAAAGGTTCAGGTACAGTACACATAGGGGCACCTCCCGCAGCCAAACGTCGCTCCAGAAACATAGCCCGTGCCCGTCCCCTAACTCGCCAACGAAAATGCGAATTAAGAGACAACCCACTGCTCAATTTGGTTTCACCTACTTTAACAATAGATTTCCAACAACCATTCAACACCACATTACAAGGAAGCATAGCCCAAGGTCTAGTCGTCCCGTGGCAACCCATGATGATTTTCTCAAAAGTTATCTTAATAAATGTTTATTTAATACTATTTTAAAAATACCTTTGATGAGACTTAGTTTTCGATAAAAACAAATTAATTTGTAGCTAATTATTGTTAAAACTATAATACTTTAAAAATATATATAAATAGGTTTATGGATATTTATAAATAATATTTTTTTTTCTTTTTATACTATTGTTTAGAACTTAGATATGTTTTTTTATCTATACTAATAATATATAGAAATTTCATTGATATGTTATTTATAATATATATTACATTATATATATATATATTTGTTTCAACGCGTGTAACATATGAGTATTTAACCTAATAATAATAATAATGAACAATAATAATGAACAACTGGTGATAGAATAATTTTGATGTGTATTACTAAAATGATTTTTATGCATATTGCATAACTTTACGTCTTTTATATATGAGCGCGGTTAAACCCAAAATAGCTTTTCATGAATTAGAACAAATATTTATAGATTTTTGTTAATAATTAAAAATAATGAGAGTTAAATGTTTTTGTTAATTAAGTTATAGATAACTATTTTTAGTAAACCCGTGTAATACACTTATACACACGTTAAAAATATGAAAACAATATACTTCATAAATGTATAATTATTTCGTATGATTAAGTTACGTATTACTATAACAATGAAAGATAAAATGTTATATTTATAAATTATAAATATTAAAATACTTTTTTGAATAAAATAATATATAATTGATTGATTTAAAATTAAAACCAGTTGTATTAAAATCACAATAATCTAAAATAAATAAATATACCAATAAATATTTTTTTTCTTTTTAGCTTTTTTTAAATTGAATCTTATTTAGCTATAAAAATATGTATAGTTCAAAACAATATGATTACACAATTAAGTTGATAATGTAAAAAATTAAATTTAAAATAAAATAAATTATTACTATTAATTGAGTTTCTTAAAATAAAAAACTTGACTAAAACAATATATTAGTTTAGGCCGAATTTTTTTTTGAGGAGTAATGTGAGAATGGCATGTGTCATCCTAGTTACTGTTTACTCTTTTATTATATAGTATAGATGAGATGGAGGTGGAAAATGATTTTGAGGGGGAAAGTTAGTGTCATGAGGCCTATAAAAGCCACCACATGACAATTTTAATTAATTCATTGATTAAATATTATAGATTTACACTTAATTATCAATTCAATATATCAAATAGTTACAATAAAGATGCACGTAAACGGACAACAAGTTGCGCAACAACCCCTTTTTAATATGACGAAGTATAAACTATAAATTTACACTATATGTATGATTGCAACTTATGAAGTACAAACTATGAAGTGAATACTCAATACAAATTGATCTGGATCACTACAATTTCTCCCACCACAAACACAAAAGTATTCGTCATACTTTCTATTGAGTTGGGCCTAATCAAGGAATGATAGGATGGGTTTTCCATTTTAGCTTTCCATGGTACTTCGTATGGACCTTGGCCCAAGTTTACAACTTCAAGAGAAATCTTAATTATTTTTGTTTTTACTTTTAAGTAAACTTTGTTTTTGTTACATGTGGTTTTATTTCAAATAACGTTTTTCATTCAAATATTTTAAAATCTTAATTTTACTTCTTTAGATTTTTAATTTATCAAAATTTACTTCAACCCCCTAACTCCGTTAAATATTTATGGGTGGGCATTTTTGTCTTTTTTATATACAAGGATTACATACGTGCCAAACTAACAGAGGGTATTTTTATAAATTCATTATACATGTATACAAACACACTAGCATCGCAAACTACCACATGCTAACACGGTAACACCTCCCCCTGTTGATAACTGCATCCATCATCGATCACCCGCCTCCACCGCTGGCCACACACACACTCTCTATACACACACACACACACAAATATTCGGAAGTTTGAGTAAATCATATTTTTAGTTATTATTAAAATGACCAAAAGCACTCTTGTAATAAACAGAAAATTTAACAGTGTTAGTGAGTTGGAGTTTATTAAGATGAATTGCCAACCAAATGGAGTAAAATCACAATTTTGAAACGTTTGAAAGCAAGCCGTTAGGACCAAATCACAGGAAACGAAAGTGAAGTTTAGACTAATATTTTATTTAATGACGGATGACAACATTTTGAAAACGACTAAAATACCCTTAATTTTAAGTGACAAAAAAGAAGTTTTTAGATTGAAATTACAATTTCAGCGAAATGTCACGGACGAAAATGATATATACTTTTAATTTTATTATTGAGCCCTACGTATCTATTTGTACTCTCTAATCACATATTCATTTTTCAAGCTATCCTAGTTCTCAAATCCAGTTTGATATCAAGAAAGCTCGTCAATGTATAGCTAAACTTAATAGTTAATTCTATCACTTGGCGGTAGAACCAAATCAAACTCGCATGTCTCTCGATTTTGTTTAGAACTTTTAAGTGTATGTAAATTGCGTTTGGGTGCTTGAACCCTTACCATAAGTATGAGCATGGCTTTGGCGGTAGTAGCATTTGTAACTTTCTTAGGCACTTAGCCGAATATTTATGCAAATTGTTAGGAAGTTTCGAAGCATATGGATGTATTTTCTATTCGATGTGATAAGTTTACTAATATATAGATACCTATATTAGCTTTAGTTACTCGTGTATTACACGGGAGGTGAATAGTTAATTATTAAAACAACACAAAAGCATAAATAAAACTAAATGTAGTACACGGGTTGAAAAAATAAAATTAAATAGTTGTTGATTGTTATTTATATAATACCAACTTTAGTAAACTCATGTATTACACGAGTTAAAAAATAAAATATTAATTACGATGAAAGTTTATGAATGATAAAATGATATTTTAAAATAAGATATGATTAAAATTAAATAAGAGTAATAATTATAAGTAATAATTTTAATTTTTATTTTCAAAACAATTTAACCATTTTTTCAAAATAAACCGTATTAAAAATATCATTTTTAAAAGTTTCTTATTATAAGTCCCAATTTTAATTATTTTTAGTTTATAAAGAAGTTTACTTTTTAAAAACATCAATTTTAAGATAGTTTATATTTTTAAAAATGTTTGATATTTTAGAAAAAACTCTTATTTTATAAAAATTTATTTTCTAGAAATAACATTAATAAAAAGACATCTTTTCTTAATTTATTAAAAATATTTTTAATCTTAAAAAGAATTAAAATTATTTAATTTTTAATTTAAGTAACTATATAAGAGGAGAGAGATGCGAGAAAATAAAATTAAGAGGGCAAAAAATATGACAAGTGTCCCTCAATTTACTCTTTTAGCATTATATATAGATTAGATATACAAGATAACATCCACTTATGAAATAATGTTAATTTAAACATAACTTTTGACCAAAACTAATTAAAACCATAGCCAGAAAGCTCTAAAGCATGATTCCTTCGTCTTTTAATCACATCTGTTAGACACTCTTCTTTAAACGGTAGGAGTGGAACTTGATTTATCTACTATTTAATCTTCTAAAATTTAATTTGTTATTTTAAATTACTGATTTATTAAATGTAAATTAACCCTTAAATTATAGAATTTGTTAAATAGCCATCATAAAAAAGTCTATTTATTAATAGAGAAAGATTCAAATACAAAGTCTTAAAAAAACTAAAAAGTCTAAAATGTAATCTTAACAATTCACTTTTTTAATCAATAGTTGATATCAAATTGTAGGAAATTTTTTGTTAGAGTAGTATTTTAGGAATAACCACTTTTGTTTACTTTTTACAAGTTCCCCTATTTTTTTAAACATTCATAACTTTTATATACGACATTATTTTTTTATAAAAATTACATCATAAAAACGAGTTTTTTATCTTAAAACAAGTACTGTATTGTTATATAAAAAAGATAAAAAAATTATGTTTTTAACCTCATATCTCGTCATTGTGTCTTTAGTACAGTTTATTATGTCATTTTGTTGGTTATTGTGTTAATTTTGAATACTATTGTGTTTTTTCTACAATAACGAATTTTAAAGAATATAATAATATAATAATATTGTTGTGTATCTCTAATACGTAAAATACAATAATAAATTAATAACTAATAAATCTAATACATTAAAAATAATGGCAAAATAACACAATGTCTCATTGTGTCTTTTGATCGTTATTATGTTATCTTGAATAATATGAGTTTTAAAAAAAACATTATTGAAATAACATCATTGTGTATTTCTAATGGTAAAACACAATGAATTTTTTACAAGTTTATATAATCTATTAAAAAACAATAACAAAAACAACACATTGTGTTATCTTTAATACTATGAGTTTTGTAAACTAGATCGGTGAAAGTATATCATTGTCTCTTCTAATTGTAATATATAATTATAGATAACAAGTTTATAATGTATAAAAACAATGATAAAAATAACACAAAATGATATAAAACATAAAACACAATAATTAATACACATAATAAATGATGTAAGATCTATGACACAATGAATTGATATTTGACACAATGAACGTATAAAACACAATGAGCTAACGTATTTGACACGATTATCAAAATGTCATTTTCTTTAAAACAATAGAAGAACACGTGACAATCATACAATTTTTCTTCGGCTGTTTAGATTAAACATCCTTTTCTATTATAACTCTACTCTTATTAACAAGCAGTAATATCTAATACTAATAAAATTTTATATTATAGGACACGTCTCACTCTCTTATTCAATCTTATCAGTGTTTTCCCGTCTAAATATATTTATCAACTTACCTATTTATGTGAATCTTCTGACAGCGTTTATGACCTATTTTTAAATTTCAAATTTGAGTAAGGGATTTTTTAATTACACATTACTCTATTTTTTAATACGTTATGTTTGATAAAAAATGTTGTTTTTCATTAACTTAACTATAATAAAAGGATGATTAATAATCACCAGTAAGAGGTGAGTAATTTCACTTGATTTCTATTTAAAATCTAATAAAATTCTTATTATCTTAAAAAACTTTGTTAGTAAACATGAATTCCCATTATAATTGATTAATTATTAATAAACGATTTATATACTTTTTAAAAGTTTTAGATCAATAAATACCTATAATTAACCCATCTTTAGCTATTAAAAATAAAATATCATAGTTTCTCCCTGATAATTTATGAATGTTTGTAGGAAGAAATAATATATATAATTTCATATATCAAACAATTTATTATGATTAACGTGTTATTTTATGTTTTGTTTTAAAAATATTGATACCGGAAACTATACTAAAACAACAAATGTACTTATTAAATGAAATGTAGTCGTTAATATATGACCAAAAAGTTCGTTGAGTAGTTAGAAAAAGGAATATTAGTTAGTGCATATAAATGCTCGTCTAAACAAGTACAACGTTTTAGTTTTTAGAAAAATTGATGTAATTTTGATTGTTCCACGTAACTCTTAATTCCTACTCAGGTTACATTAAGTTAATTATATCATCAAGTTACACTATATTTGTACATCATAGTAAAGTGGGTAATTAGAGCTATGTGTAAGAATATATTTATTTAACAATAATAGTGATTGTCAAAAGATTAGTTTTAATCTTCTAAAAACTTTAGTATGTTTTATTTGAATATTTTTTTTACTATTGTGAGATTCGTTTTGTTATGACCGCTGAAAATCAACTGATATAAAAATGATATCCCATGGTTTATATTTGTTAATTTCTTTTTTACATACTAGGTTTTTTGGGTTGACAATTTGATAAGTTTTGTATTTTGTTAGCACACTTAACGACGTGGATTATGGACGGATATAATAATTCAGCCCGAGTAATACACATTATAAATTTATAGAAAATTTCTATTGTGTAACTCCATTTAATACACGTGTTTATAACCTATTAATCAGATATATCAATGTTCAAATCTTTAAGTTGTGCTAAATAATATTATTGATAATTTATTACTAGACAAATGTTTCAAAATGTAAGCTCTTGAACTTGATGTAATGGTAATATTGGTGCCAAGTGATCTTAAGGTTACGAATTCAAGTCGTGAAAATATCTCTTTACAAAAATACAGAGTAAAGTGATTAAAGTGATGTAGAAGGGTGTCCAAGTTTGAATATAAATATCTATATAAATTAATTATAATTTTACCTTATTTATTTAGTTTATCCTTATCTTTATGTTATTGGGATCTATTATAAATATTAGGATTTGATTAAAGTTATTATCAGTTTTAGTTGAATTTAAATTATAAGATATAATTTATTTTTGGAAGCTTTGATTAGAATTAGAGATATTGATTAACTTATTGTTCTTGAACCATTTGATCGCACTTATAAACGTGTTCTAAAGATACATAAATCAGACCCAAATACCTGACGGTCTCCTGACCCTAAACGTGCAAGAGCCCGATGCACCTTTTGAGCGTGCAAGAGCCCGATGCACCTTTTGTTCACTAAAATATGTTTTAATATTATATAAGATTATACATGAAAGATTTTTTTGACTCTCTTTAGCCCTACATTTCTTATTCTCATAAGGTCTTTCTCCACAGATAGGGTTTTCGGGAATCTCTATTTTTATAATAGACTTATATATTTTTTTATTAGTACTCCTTACAAATGTTGTTTAGATACTATTATTTAAAAAAATAATCATGTAATTAGTGACTTAACAAAACCAAGAAATAACTCAGCATATACAAAATTATAAAAGATCCACTCTAAGATCAAACAAAAGTTTGTAATAAAAAGCTATAACACATATATAGTATTGATGTACTATATATAATACGAAAATTCATCATTGAAACATAATCTCGTATCGAAACAGCAATTAAAGATAAATAAAAGCACAAACAAATAAGTTTTCATGTTGTTATAATTTGTAATGATGTATTTACAAAAAAAAACAAGGGCTTTGAGCTGGTGATAAAAAAACAAAACACAACAACAACGACAACAACAAAACAACATCAACAACGACAACATCAGTTGCATCAGAAACAACAATAATAACTAAAAAGTTATCGTATTTGTAGCAATTCAATAGTAACGTACAGAGTTCTATTCGAATGCTTTTAACGTATTCGTTTTAATTGATATCCACAACCTAACAAATATCATATGTTTGGTAACAATATCATAGCAGCAAATAATTGTCACACCCCGACCGACGGCGGAATCATCGGAGCGGACGAGGGAATGATTGATTGTTCATAACACATGATTGTCTAATAGTGGAAATAATAATATTATCAGATTACAGGATAGCATGAATTTAACATATATGAATACAACAGTTAAAGTCACAAATAGTAATCGTCTTTTATTTTGACTAAGTCCAGGTCTTAAATGAACATGTAGAAGTCCACTAACTTGTTTAACCTGAAATCATGTGAGAAAATAAAGTCAGCTAACGAGTTAGCTGGTGAGTAATCACAGTTTTGATTATACATATAGATTGATTGATTGAGAATGATTCAATTCACAAGGTATCGTTAAGACTTATATTGCAATAGCGAAGCATATAGATAAACGACACAATATAAACCCCTTGACTTGACACTTGCATATAATAGACTCCACACATACACCATAGATTGACTAATTGCCTCTGGCACAATCACCACTCGACTATTCATATGGGGTGGGCTATCCAAACAAGTAGATCTATATTGATGCCAAGATTGATTGATTGAATTAGGGTTTTACTGTCGTCCAGTTTATTATAGTATGTTCACATAGTTGCAAGTAATAACATAACCTGTCTTGAATTGAATTTAGAATGAAATAACAATTGAATATTATGATTGAATATATTGTATCACATGATTTCCCCCAAATAAGAAATGATATAAAAAGAGGATATGAATACTCACTTGATTGATAAGATTGGAATTTGGACGTGATAGATTAGACACCTACGATTTCCTTATGATTAACATAAGGAAAACGGTGCCTTGAATTAGAATAATAGTGATTTGAGAATTTGGGAATGTGTTAGGGTTTCCATTTAGTTTTGAATGGTAGTTTAAATTAAATAATTTATTTAGTTGAAATGTTTTGAAATAAATAAAATGAATTTATTGAAATTGATTATGTTTAAAATTTAAAATAAACGTATCAATATGCGTAACCGTTTGTTTTATTGTGAAAGTGTGGGAAAATAAATAATTAATTTTATTAATTAATTATATGATAATTAATTAATATATTTAATTATTTAAGTAACATAAAACGACTTTTTGTAATTAATCTGTGAATCTATAAAATATATATAATTGTAATTATCTTGAATAATTAAAAATAATATAGTGTCGAATAATAATTTAATAAATTAAATTATTATTAAAAGTTCACTTTTATAGAATTAATTTT
>BJCN01014116.1:5250-20059 GCA_018326445.1 Flaveria brownii | reverse complement strand
CCTACACATGTCTAAGCTATATATACTACCAATAAATAGAAAAAGGAACTAACTAATTACAAGACTAGTCCCTATACTATTACAAAAGATAAAAAGACAAATAAAGACAAAATGTTAATCTTTAAAGAAGCCATTTGATAGGATCAAACATATAGATCTATGATGATATTAGCTAACAATTCAATGAAAACACAAGCAAAGTAATCAAATCAAAGCATAATATCAACAAAATTCAATGAGTTTATTGATATAAAGCAAAGACAACTACAAAGTGTGTAAGTAGCAGATTCTCCTCTAACCTACACATGTCTAAGCTATATATACTACCAATAAACAGAAAAAGGAACTAACTAATTACAAGACTAGTCCCTATACTATTACAAAAGATAAAAAGACACATAAACACAAAATGTTAATCTTTAAAGAAGCACTAACACTTTTTGTATTATATAAGGATGTGAGCTATGACATGTCATAGTCACTAATCAAAAGGCAATCTGCCTTGTGACTTTACATTGATCATGTTGTCTAGATTAGTATTTCCAGCTGGCCTTCAAAGTATGGCTGGTTGTAGGATGTAGTATAAAGTATCTCAAGTACTTGTATTTCTTTTTATACTTGGTAACACTTGTAAGAACTTAACAGCACTATACATCATTCTTGAAAACCATATTATCTTGTTCTTGTTTTGTTCTTTACTTGTGTTCTTTGTATCACTATAAGCTGGTTCCCTTTTTGACTTCTTAAGTGTTCTAAGTCTCTCCAACACCTTGTGAAACTGTTGTATTGACCTCATTCATCAGTCCTGCAGTTGATGTGAAAAAGGCTACAAAAGTC
Organism: Flaveria brownii; assembly: GCA_018326445.1. Classification (NCBI taxonomy): domain Eukaryota; kingdom Viridiplantae; phylum Streptophyta; class Magnoliopsida; order Asterales; family Asteraceae; genus Flaveria; species Flaveria brownii. The sequence continues at coordinate 19,222 of BJCN01014116.1, read as the reverse complement.
AACAAATTTATTACTCTTCCTTTTTTTAAAATGTAGAAGAATAAAAAAAGGGCAGAAGCAATAATTTTCTTTATCGTTTGTCCATCGCACCAATTGAAAAAAAGTCATGTTTAGTTCTACCTTTTTAGACGTTATCTATTTCGCTCTACCGTAAAGAAACTAAGGAACATGTTTGCATTTCTAGTTTGTTTCAGTTTTTGATTACGGATAAGGGTTTGGGTTGGTTCGTTTTGGTGTTATTGTTGGGTAGCTTAGCTAAGTATTTTTTTTCATGGTTATCGTGGGGTTATTATTGTTTACCCAAGTTTTTTTTTAAATAGTTTCCAAGATCCAATGTTGGAAAATTATCAGGAGCATTATGAAACTCATATGTTTACAACTTATTAAGACTGAGGAAAAGAGTAGTGTTCAATAGAATAACACAAAAGTTCAGGCAGCCAGTCACAATTGTGTTTGGAATTACTTTTCAATCTTGACTTGATTAGTAAACATAATGTAGTTTATAATAATAGCCAACAGCGGAAAACTTCAGATAGAGAAGCTTAATGGAAAAGACTTTGGTTGGTGGAAAATGCAAATGGAAGATTTGTTTGTTCAGAAATACATGGATGTTGTTTTAGGTGATAAACTAGAAAACATGAAACCAACTGAGTGGGAAACTTTAGATAATAAGGCCAAGGTTTTAGTACTGTAAAAAGATGGGACACTTCAAGATTCAGTGTCCAAATGTTCAGAAAGAAGTTAACACTATAACAGATCACTCATAAAATGATACTTTAATCTGCAGCGCGGAGAGCGGTGTGGATCAATGGGTCATGGATTCTAGAGCTTCATTTCATGCTACCTATAACAGCGAAGCATTGCAGAATCTAAGAAAACATGATTTGGGTAAGATAAGACTGGTGAACAATGATGTTCTTGATGTTACGGGCATGGGTGACATGGATTTAGTTACTTCAGCTGCTTCATGGATTTTGAAATATGTTAGGGTGATTCCTGATTTGAAGAAATGGTTAAATTTTGTCGTTCAGTGGAATGAACAGGGACATAAGGTTAAGTTCAGGAATAAGCAGTGGAAAGTTTTTAAAGGGAATCTTGTCATTGCTCGTGGAAAGGAAATGAGTTCATTATTGTATATGGTCAGTTTACTATCTAAAGGAAGTAATGTTCCAGTTTAGAAAAAGAGTAAAGTCCAGTTCACAGAATCTCGTGGGCAGAAGAAGATTTGCTTTGCAAGTAAGAAACCTAGAATCATAGAAAAGATTCAAGTAAATATACATAGAAGAGTTCAGGAAAACCAGTTAGAGGATTTCATAGCGGTGGGAGCATGGGTCGTGCTTTAGTTACAATTCCTAGACAACTATGGGTTAAGAGAGCTAATAATCCATCTGATAAAATCTCACCAGATAAATACTTGCTAAATATGTCGAATGTTTGTTTTTCAGGTTGTTCTAGGATATGGTAGTTTGTTTTAGTGGAAGCCGGTAGGGACGGATAAAAGGTTAGGGGCAGATACAACCACGATTGATGTGTTGAAGCTTGGGGGAGCTTCAACGGCCTACCATTTAACTGATGAGAAGGCCGATGTGGAAGGCAGTTTGAAGATGATCAACCCTCCAAGTAGGATATTTTTGGGTTTGTGGAGTCTCGGTTTAAGCTCGGGTTAGAAGACAACTCAGTGGCCGATTAATTAAATTAAAGACCTGACTCGTTTTTATTTAAATGTAACCCATTAAGTTTTTTTTTGGATCAAGTCATAAACCCTAATTTTCTCTATTTATCGTGTATTGTACTTGTAATTCCTCACGAGTGACGTAGAAAGCAATAAAAATATCCTAGTTACTGTCCGTGGACGTTGGTTACATCGACCGAACCACGTAAATCTTGCGTGTCATCTTTGTTCTTGTTTATTTTCTCTCACAGTTTGATTGTTTTTGTGTGTTGATCTACACCCGGATCCTTAACATCTTGTTGACAGTAGTATTTTCTAGGGATTCATCTTGGTCATCAATTTTATAAACCTTGCAATTTTAACCTTCAAAGGTTTCACTAATCACATGATTGAACATGTAAAGTTCCTAATTTAACATATCCTTTTTACTCTCCTGCATGTCTTTGTTGCCTATGATTTTAGTTTCCAATGCATCCCACAGAACTTTAGCACCCCTAAAATCTTTGAACTTATAAGAGATTTTAGTTGTCAAAGCCATGGTAATTGCAACATAGGTTTTATCATCATGTTCAAACCTCTTCATGTTACCCTCATCCCACAAATATTCAGGTTTTTGAACCATTTCGCCCTTATCATTCTTGTACAAGGGTATGTATGGTCCATACTTGATTAACTTCTACAACTTAGGTTCAGTGTAAATGACATGGTTCTCAAATCAATAAGCCCAATCATACTTAATAGTCTTAGAGGTTTGGTACTGGTACCGATCTTCGTTTCCAAGCTCAAAGAGCCAGTAAGATTCTTGAGATTGGTATTTGCAACAATTTTTTTATCTAAGAATTAAATTTTGAAAATAAAACAAAACTTGCAAATTTTCCTTAAACTTCTCATGCAATAAGTTACTTGTAACCGTTCTTGCGAGTAGTAGTACTTCTCACGCAAACATAGCTTAGAAAATAACTGTCAAACGTGATAACAAGTACTTTACGCGCGACAGCTTTAATTTTCACAGGAATTCATGATTTTTTGCAACTTTTCTCTTGTTCAATTTTGATTAATTTTCCAAGCCTTTACACACCAAATTGTCAAAATATGGTAATTGAGCTTAGTTAATGTCAATTAAGTTCAAGTTCAAACCTAATTGTCACTAATTCAGTTCAATTTATCAATTAAAAGGTATAATACATCCAAAATCGATTTAAACTTCTTTCATACGGTCTTTGATTTCACAAATAACCTTCTAAATTAGAAACAATGAATTAGTAGTCATTTACTTTTCAAAAAATGAGCTTTCTACCTTGAATCTTTTTCAAAAACGACTTCAAAATCAACCAACCAACCGATCTCGATCTCCAAAGCTCTGATACCAATTGTAAGATCTAAGAAATCACAAATAGATCGATCTTTTTCAATCAAACGCGAAATGAATGATGATTGGATTTGTTAAACAATGTGAAATCAAGAACACAAGATGTAAATATAACCTTCGCACTATATATTCCAGAGAGAATTCACAATACAAAATGAGAAATAACATCAAATGTTAACAATTACAAAAACTGAACATCTATCTATAACAAATGTTCTCACGCGACTTGAGTCTTTAATTCTTCAAAACTTGATTTTGGTTTTCCAAGACTCTTGGTTTGATTCTTCCAATTTGTGTAAGGGGAATCAATCCCTTTACCTTATATTTATAGTGTTGCATGATAATTATGTTATTAGTCATGTATGATGATGGGAGTGATCGCAGATGAGTTTGTTACGTAATTTAGCCATACCTTTCACGTGATCAAGCATGTGTTATATCTACGGTTTAGAATTGTTGATACTTGTAATTCCCTGGATGTAGGACACGTGACAACATGTGTTGTTTCAGATCCACGGGTCAAGTCTTGGGTCTGAGCTCATGAATGTCCTACGTCTACGGTGTCTAATACTTGTATAAGAACTTATTTTTTTACATTATAAAGTGTAAATACTATTATGTTTAAAATAGCTCCAAACACTGGAGTTTCAGGTTTGTACAGTTTTAGTTTTCAAAAAAAAAAACTTTAAAATTAATCATAAATTACTCAAAAGTACTATCTAAGCATTTAATTGCTCAACTAATGTAAATTAAGTTTTCGTAGGTTATATAAAGTACTTTCAAGTAAATTTGAACCCAAACTAAGTTGTAATTTATAAAAAAGTTCGATGTTACCGTTCGGTAAAATGTGTGTTTTTAACATATAGATGCGCTTCAAATACAAAATAATAATTAAAGCAGCAAAATTATACCTGTAAAATATTCATCAGCGTTTGAATCTGTCTACTTTATCTTATCCAAAAAATATGTATTTTAAATACGTAAAGAATATTATAGAGGTGAAATAGTCAATTTTGACCATATGTTAACTTCATAAAGATCTCTGGATGGTCTAAAGTCAGATTTTAGGGTGTTTTGGATTCTAAAGGCGTTTTAGCTCGGTTTTCATGTGTAGCAGACCAGGGACTCGAAGCTTAATAATTTTTCTTGTCAGTTGTACGATCTTTTGTAAAAGTAATATTGTGGCTTTCTTTTTTTATTTTTCTGTTATTTCTAGACGAGAAAAAGAGGAGTATTAGGTAAGGTAAATGAAAATGTGAACTTTTTTTTATCCAAAAATCAAACTTTAAAACAATTAAAGAAATCCAGAAGACCGGGGAGTTGATGAGACGAAAAAATTGGTAAGAGTAAGACACTTGAGGACAGATACCTTACCTCTAAGGATACATACAACCAAGTACCGATTCTAATACGTATACACTTGAAAACAAGGAAGATACAACCAAACCAAACCAAGCCAAGCCAAGCCAAGCCGACGTCACGTCAAGCCGACGTCACGTCAAGTAAAAGAAAACTGAATCTAAATATTGATGGTTGCATCCCACAGTCTAAGCACTCCATTACGACCACCGCTGCATATCCTTTTTCGTTCAAGATCTGATGCCACACATCTTACCTGAAACAAATCATAGAGAGAATCAACAAAGAAAAAAAACACACACGCATGAAAACTAAACTAATGTCTAAATAATAATGTTGTTACCATAGCTACTGTTTTCTGGGGAGTTCTGTAGAGCTGCCAGCTAGACATCTTAGCGTGAGGGCGATGGAAGAGAGACATGGTATTATCAGCAGCTCCTATTCCCAACCAGTTTTCCCCAGCATTAATCGATAGAACAGCACCGTTATGAATTGTCACGTTTTTTGAGCTTTTTAATCCTCCACCTACAAAACAAAGTAATTCCATTTTCTTTCCAAGGTGTATAGATATATTTAAGAATATACATATACATATACATATGGTGGTTTCTCACCATCCTCGTTCTCCCAAAACCTCACTAAACCATCACTTGAACCTGTTATCACTCCTCTGTCAGACTTAGAGTAGTCAACACAAAGAACAGGACCAGCATGGCAAGCCAGTACAGCATCACACGTCCCACGCGAAATGGACCACATCCGGGCTGTCCAATCATCACTGCCGGTGATAACAGTATCCCCAACCATTCTTATGGACCTGATCCATTTCGAGTGTCCTAAAAGCTTGTGCATTTGTCTACCAGACCGGATGTCCCATATGTTTGCAACCCTGTCAATCAAAATAAAGTCTTTACTTATTGTCACTGTAATAAAAATTATATAATTTCCATACATACGCGTCTCTTCCAGCTGCAGCTAGGACACCGGTGGAGTCATCATACTCCATGCACAGGACAGCACTGGAGGTGCGACCAACCGTAGCAACGCATGTATCGGTTCTTACATCCCACATTTTCACTGTTCCATCGTATGATGCTGTCAGCACACGCTCCCCAGATAGCATCCGAGCACAGCTAACCTAATGAACAAACAACCACCCATCACATCTTCAATTGCCAATCAAAAAGAGATGAAAATACAACCAACCTCAGCATCATGGCCCTTAAGCTCTTCTAGAAGCTGTGTTGTCTGTTTATCCCATACAAGCACATAGCGATCATCAGATCCTGATACGATTTTTGCTCTATCAGAACTAATCGCCCTGATGGTCCTGCACAGCATACCACATCCCAAATGTATTTATAAAATTATAGTCTACTGAAAAAAATTTACACTAGCTTACCTTATATGTCCCTTTAATGTTGCCCTGAGTTCATTACCACGAAGACTTGGATCCCATATCTTAATCTGCATTACAATGATTCATAGTCAAACATATTGGAGGAGCATATTTTACTCATTTACTACTAAATAGGCTAATTTGATCTCAAACAGGTCAAATAGCTAAGTCGATTGAAACAAATCTTAACTGCATTATAATGATTCATGGTCAAACATAGTAGAGGTTCAGCTTTTACTCATTTACTACTAAATAAGCTGATTTGATCTCAAACAGGTTAAATAGCTAAGAGGGAAAATAGGTCAATCGTAAAGACTTTTATGAAAATATTTCGATTTTTATTGTGTATTGTTTATTCTTTTGTAATTTCAAACAAGGCATAACCAATTTTAATAAAACAATAAAGGATTCAGTTTCCATGCATTTTGACACGTACTAAAAGTGGCCTACAAGAAATACAGTTATAGCATACCGTGCAGTCTGTACTTCCGCTAATAAAGAAGCCTGCATCCTCACGGTCACCAACCAAGTCCCAAACTTCTCTTTGTGCCACACAATGCAATGCAGTGATTGCACCGTTATGGCCCCTAAGTGTCCGGATGCTAGTTTGTAGTTTAGGTTGCCCAGTACCACCGCCCTCACTTTTTGCTATATTCTCGTAAACAAATAATCATAATTAATATAAAGCACTTTAAATATCAAAATTTAAAAGAAGGATTAACCTTGATCAGATGTCCACTTACGGACACGAGTAAATGAGTTAGCCCGTAAAGTAGTAGTATCTCTGCTAAACATGCTCTGGACCCAACTCCTACCAGAAGCTTCGGCAGGTTGTTGATTGTCTGCAGCAACATCTTGAGGCCGTGGGGACGGCAATCCCAATGTAGGCATAGACTGGGATTTCACTGAATAAACGCCCCAATAACTAACACACAATTGTTGTATGTGTGACATGTATCCCCTAAGCTTTATCTAGAGAAAGTGCGTGTGTATACATATATATTAGAAAAAAGAAAGATATAGCAAGATAGATTGATAAATTCAGGATTCAGATGCACATATTTCAGATTTCTATAAATTTTATGAATGAAAAATTTTAGAACTGGCATACTATATACATGGGTCTTCATGACAAGGTAAAATCACAGCACCAGCGATAATATTTTATCACTCAGAAAATAAGCAAAGGTAGGCAGACCGTAGACACTATGTAAGATGCTTAAAATTATTGTTAGTGTAGTATGACATTTAATTTACAAATATCCAACATGGATGAAGAGAAATAGATCATTGTATGCTTGACTTACAATATGACTGTAACCAATATTGTTCTTCCCAGCGATTGTTTCAATGATATACCAAGAATCTGTGTCAGGAAGACCTAACCCAGCCTTCATATAAAAAAATAGATAGGACTATATCAATACAATGATTATTGAATAAAAAAAAGAAATACAGGACAACAGAAAATAATCTGTTGAGATGGAATATACCATGTGTGTGGCCAAAATGATTAGCTGTGCAGTCACCAAAGCCGCATAGTTAGTTGACCTGACAAAATTTACCGATAATAAGCTTTATGATATTAATTTTATATTCAGAATTACCGGGACTAAAGCAGTTGACCCAAGAAAAAATATGCTGTTTCCTTGAGATAGAACATTTTTAGGAAACTGTAACACAGATGATAACAAATAGCTACTCACTTATTTGAAAAGCAGTCCATTAGATACTCAAAGTAAACATCCCAGAAGCTGCAACAATATAGAATACAGCGATCAACAAAAAGAAACAAAAAAGTTCGATGTACAAATTTATTTCCCTTGAACGGCATGTAAAGGAGGTAAATATAACCAGGAGTTACTAGAAGTGACCAATATACTAATTTATTGGGTCAGAGGGGTGAAATCAGAGTTCTACTTAAAATATAAATGAGCAAATATAGGATGAACAGGTTACGTCAATTTTAAGTAAAGTTGTCAAGGTCTGTTTATAATATAGTTCAAGAAAGAGTCGTCTCATTTCCTTACTTCTTCTAAAGTGTATCCATAATGGCTTACGGCCTCCTAGATTGTTTTATAAAAAAGTCCACGATTAACATCGTAATAACATTATCTAATTTATAAAATTTAACACAACATCTTCTTATCATAGAAACTGCACATAATATGTTTGCGGATCAACCCAGCCTGACTAAATTTGGCCACTATCCATTACCCAACCCACCCACTTGTCTTTTCTATAAAAGGTCGAAGGATGCAAAACGCTTCAAGTTGAAAAACGTAAGCATACCGTAACTCCTCCCAGATAGTAAGGGAAGACAGATGTCGCTGAACATAGTCCGGCACATTGTTCCTGTCTTTCTTGAACATTTCGGCTGAAATTTCAAGGGCGTCTCTTATAGTTGCTATATCATTCCGCGATGTAGCACGAGTGATAGCCGTTTTTAGCTGGGTTACATTAAAAAATAACAAAATTTGCCTTTTTATTAGCAAAATCATCATAAGTGAATTAACTCCAAACTCTAGGATGGAGGATATCTTAAACAAAAAATGTAAAAACTAATAAAATGATATCTAAAAAGAACAACACATAAGAACATACTGATGCCCACTAAGTTTAAAAGATATGCCGTTTTTAGCTGGGTTACATTAAAAAATAAGAAAATTTGCCTTTTTATTAGCAAAATCATCATAAGTGAATTGACTCCAAACTCTAGGATGGAGGATATCTTAAACAAAAAATGTAAAAACTAATAAAATGATATCTAAAAAGAACAACACATAAGAACATACTGATGCCCACTAAGTTTAAAAGATACAAGTACTTGAACCTTAATAAAAATTGTATCCATGCTAAAACTACGAGATCACATATACATAATAATCTATTCTTTATAATATACTCTGAAAGGGACAATAAAAAATTGACTGGAATCTGTTAAAAAAATTGATGTATGAGAAAAAAACATTTAAACAAAGCTTTAAAGAGAAAAAAACATTTAAACAAAGCTTTAAAGAGAAAAAAAATCTAAGGGGGACTCCCACACACACACACAGACACACACACACACATACACACACATATATATTCAAAAATGTTCCAAAGGTGGAAAGAAAAAAGTGTACCGACTATATGAAGAAAATCTATTTTTATAGGGAAAAAACCGCAAAGTCTAAGACCCAATAATGTATAGTATTGGACCAGAAAAACAAAGGTTATACTCAGTATTTTGTGGAAACTACCACGACTTGTTTTATTAATATGAAGAACAAAAGACCACACCTTATACTATGCAGGACCGGTTAAGGGAGGTCAATACAATCAGTCTCACAATGAGGAGAGTGTTAGAACACTTAACAATTCAAATCGGAAACCGGATTTAAGAACAAGATACAAAGAACACAAGTAAACAAGGAGACAGAACTCAAGAACAATATATATGGTTTTCAAAAATGTTGTATATTAATCTCAAGATCTTTTACAAGTGTTACAATGCACAAATAAAATACAAGACCATGAGATACTTTGTACTACACTCTACAACCGGCAATACTTATACAATGACCCTCTTTTATACTACTTTTAACCTTAATTACTATGAAATCATAGCTCAAACACAGCTGGAATGACAGCTCATTCGCAACCAAAACATTTAATACTTTCCTAATAGTTGCCTTCACTGACATATTCTACATGCTAACTAAATCCACCCTTATCTTTCTTGCTTCACCCGTATACACCCTTGAACATCAAGATTAATTTCTAACATTCTCGCCCTTAATCTTGATGTTGTACCACCTTGGTCTTGAATTCCGAGTAACGCCTGTTCTTGATTACATAGTTGTCAAAAGCGAATAGCGGTAAATAGCGACAAGCTACCTATATGCTACGTAGCGAATAGCGGTAAATAGCGCCCGCTATTTCGTGTTTAGAGATAAGGTAGTAGAACCTTTAAGAAATGTTTTACATTCATAAATAAACATGTATAGCTATAAAGTAGTAGAAAATTTAGGCAAACACCACCAAAATTAGCTAAAATACTCTATTTGGGTCGATTATATAGTGATAAAAATGAAAAATTAATTAAAAGATTACAAAATATCAATGTTGGTCGCTATTTGGTCGCAAAACACAAATAGCAACCGCTTGTCTTTGCGTTGTGTAGCGCGCTATAGCGGTCGCAATAGCCGTTATTGACAACAGGCGTTGATTCACTGTAATTCTTGGACAACTTTCACATCTTAACACCACAATCTCATGAATGTGCAAGAACTTTCTTAGGGTCCATTTATCTTTATATTTAGGGTTGGATGTCACATCCCTAAACCGTATCATCACCATCACAATGATGAAAATTATGACTTGTATATCTTCTTCCTTGGCCATGTCTTCTCTTTTAATTCCTGAGAGTACACAACTTTTGCTTTTTGCCATATCACACAACAAAACTCTTCTTTTTCTTTATTGTTTAGACTTGGTCTCTAGTGCTTTTTACACTGCTTTGCTTCCCACCGTGAATCACTACTTTTATTTTTCTTTTCAATAGAATCAGTAGGACTGGCTGATTATACTCACCTTAGGTCACCTTGTCTTAAGTGAACCAATTCCAGTCGCCGGAATCACGTTTCTTCCTAGTTTGATCGGTCACTGATCTTCAACTCTGCTACACAGTTTCTATTCTGTCTTCTTCTTTGATTACCACTGGGATCGTGTCACACGAAAAACATTCTTGCCTTTTATTTGTCCAGATTCTTCTCCACATCAACCTGTGCCACACACACTGCTCAAACCTAGATCAATCCTTCACATATTAAATAACTTCTTCTCCACACCGGTATCACACCTTTGTAGCCTGTATCACGCAGGTTTCTTGAACCCCTTCATAGCCTTCAAAATTTGAATCACTTGGTTTTTCTTTTTCTTTAGCTGTGTCACACAACCTGTCTTCAATTCAATCTATCACAGATTAGTGTTGCTCGAACTTGCCTTCACAACTTGGTTGTTTCACACGACCTTTAATTTCACCAAGTTTTGATTGCTTCTTGCAACCGGGTTTCATAACCCTTTAATCTTTCAATAGGAACAAAGAAATAAAAACTTCACAAACCTGGTCTACTGTTTGATTGCTACCTAAAACAAGAACCTTTGACCAGAACCTCATAGCAACCTTAATATTCAGTCAGCAGCCCTTCAATGGATCTATCACAGAGGGTTTCAACCTATCCCAGGTTCTTCTTCGGCCAATCTATCACAGAACTTATCGGGTAGCTTCGTTCTACACATCTTCGGGTGTTACTTGATCCCCCCTTTACCGCCACACGGGTCTCTTTGATCGTCTCGCTCTGGTACCAGTTGTTAAGAGTACTGGACCAGAAAAACTAAGATAATACTCGGTATTTTGTGGAAACTACCAAGACTCTTTTTATTAATATGAAGAACAAAACACAACACCTTAAACTCTATACAATGACCCTCTTTTATGCTACTTTTAGCCTTAATTACTATGAAATCACAGCTCAAACACAACTGGAATGACAGCTCATTCACAGCCAAAACATTCAATACTTCCCTAATATTTACCTTGACTAACATATTCTACATGCTAACTAAATCCACCCTTATCTTTCTTGGTTCACTTGTATACACCCTTGAACATCAAGATTAATTTCTAACAAATAATATTTTGAATCGTAAATAATAGTTTGCAAATTCTGAGAACTAGAAAAAAGTTCGCAACATAGTGTTGGAAAGCAGGCCCAACATCGCAGCACATATAGTGTTTGAGAGCAACTCACTCTCGACTCTCTATCCCTTAGGATAGGGGTAAAGTTTGTCTACATCCCACCCTCCCCAAACCCCATCGATGGCTTTGTTAGAGACGGGATGTACTGGGTTTGGATATGGTTATGGTATGATTATGGTTATGGTCTATTTATAGTAGATATAACTTTGAAAACAAGTTTCTTAATAGATTCAACTTTAACTTATAAATAGAAGATTATCAAGACTTCAATTATTTCTAGATACCAAACTACTAAATAGATAAATACTAAACTCTAGATAGTAATTATCTATATGTTAAAGTACAAACTAAATGCCACAGCATACTTTCATAGGTTTTACTTTTGGCAACCGAAGTTTATTACCTTATGACTTTTGTCACTTGATTCTTTTGCAATTTTAGTCTGAATTGAACCAAAAGCAATCATTACCATGAACCAAGTCTAAATTATCTCCTACTTCTTCTCCAAGAGACCTCAATTAGAATTAACGCCAACGGTATGTAACAACAAAATTTATAATAAGAAAATGATTTCTAAACCAAGTAAAATATCATAGATAGAATTGACATACCAGTTCTTTCACCGCAATGAACTGCTCTTCAGTCAAATGACCTTTCCAACCCTGAGACCAAGTAAAATATTTAAGCTCCCTGCTACGAAGAAAAAACTTCAATAAACTTATGGCACACAATGTTTCATACCGAGTGAATATGTTCCCTTATACACTCAACAAAACCACTACCACCAATCCCTTCTGCATCTATTTCTATCAAAGCTGCAAAACAGCAATGATAACAATAATAATAAATACTATAATAGCCAAAGGCAATACCAATTAGTATATTTCCTAATATGAAAATGAAACTGTACTACTAATTAGTGTACCAAGTATTGTTCCATATTCAAACGATGAAAGAGGATCATCAGTGGTTCCCAATTTCAAAAGACGTAGCCACAGACCCTGTTTAACATAAACCCATTGTTATCACATTAGGAACACTGAACAAGGGCGTACCTGGTGCTGCAAAGAGCTCCCGCGTTTTCGCAGGGTCCAGGGAGGGTCCGTCCCATTTAAGGGAAGATGTACGCGGTCTTTCCCCCACATTTTTATGGGGAGGCCGTTTCCACGGATCGAACCTGAGACCTTCGGTCCCTTAGGAACAGCTTTTACCGCTGCGCCAAGGCCCGCCCTCATTAGGAACACTGAACAAGATAAACATAAAAGTTTGAAGGTAAAAATATACAGATTCGGGGTAGAAGAAAAGACGGCATAATAAACAGAAAGACACAAAAAAAGAAGCAAATTGCTATACTCATCTGCTAAAAGCATGCACACATTCATCCATAGACATGCATGCATCATAAGTACACACAATCATGGAAGCATAAGCATGCATATACACATAATGTGCGCATAAGGTACAACAAGGAAGAGCATGTTGTTGCAAAGAATCATGATGGATGATTTTGAAGAAAATGAAAATCTTTGGTTTGTTAACTCAACAAGAACAATTCTCCAATATGAAAAACTTAAAAAACAAACCCTAATCTCACCTGCAGCTTTACTTTTATATCCAAGACCATGCGCTCCCGTTCAGCCTGTGTAAGTTCACTTGCAAATGTTTAAATTGAATCAAACACTACAGATGCCAGCATATGAACTTGTGATTAGAGGTGGCGAAATTGACAGTCAGAAAAATGGGTATTGAATTATTTTGGTTGGAGTTGGAACGGATTGAGTCGATTTAATCTCTTTTTGTCAATTTTTATTTAAAATTAGGATTTTTAAATATAGTTACAAAAACTGTAAGACTAGTAGTTAGAAGGTTGTATGCGTTGAAGGACCCTTTGGGCGATATTCAATTGGATAGACCCATTTTCATTGTAACTATATTATGGATCTGTGTTATCTGACTTGTTAGAGATAGATATACCCCAAATTGACCCATTCTTAAACTATATGACTTAAAATTGCCACCTCTATTATTGTAATCAATAGAACTTACAGCCCTCTCTCTAGGACTTAAACTTCCTCCTTTGGAGTCTCCATTGTAAATTAAAGGTGAACTGATAAAAAGAAAAAGCACATAAAAAATTAGCAACAGAATTTGATGTATGTTTTCTCACTTGAATATAACTTTCCTCACCTCGGAGTATGCTTCATAGTGTATTCAAGAGCTCCACTAGCTGCTGATAGTATCTGCTTCCTTTTCTCCTCTTGCTCTTCTGATTTATAGTTGGCAGGGAACCTCTCATAAGTGTGCCTGGCACCAGATCCTAATTGACAACAAATTTCATCATTTATAGTCATAATATTAAATTAATATTAGAATAAATAAATAAATAAATATATATATATATATATATATGTATATATATATATATGT